>JFGX01000371.1:0-26231 GCA_000729855.1 Epichloe aotearoae | reverse complement strand
GTATAGTTAAATACTCTAGTAGTTATTCCTATTACTATTTTAGTAATTATTCTAATAACCTCTAAATTATAGCCTAGTAATACTATTATATAGTTAGTATTCTTTATATTAGCCCTAAGCATTATATTTACTATATATATTTAATCCTTATTATATATCCCTAAACTATTAGTTAGTAATCTATTAGTATTTATCTTATACCTAACTTATAATAGTTAATTCTCTCTCCTTAATCTATATAAGAAACTAATTAATTATTATATTTACTAATAGTAAAGTAATAATTATTTAAATCTCTAAATTAAATACTTAATAGATTATTTATAATTATATAATATTATCTTAATAACACACCCTTATATCTTAAAGTAAATTATATATAAAGATTATAATATTTTCTTTATTATAATATTTTGTAAAGGGCTTGGGCTTTGCCTAAGCATAAGCTGTACTGCACGTAAGGGGGAGGCAGATAGGGGTAGCTAGGGTACGAAAAGGGGGCTAACATAAGGTAGCTAGGGGGTATAAGGGGCACTACTAGGGATAGCTTCCTGCCCTTTTTCTTCTTCCTTTCTTAAGCTTCTTAATATTATACTAATACCCTACTATAGTTACCTAGGGGCTAGTCCTTAATAATTAAGAAGCTTCCTTTAGTCTAAAAAAGAAGGCTACTAAATAATAGAAAAAGGGAAATAATAATATAACTAATAGACATGCTTTAACTAGAACACTAGCCTAATCTAGGGACTATAACCCCCTTATCTAAGGCTATATTACTACTAGAGGCTTATAATACCTAGTTTAAAATACTTTAACTTATACTAGAATAGTAGGTAAGAGTAATTAAGAACCTATAATAATATATATATATAAACCTAGAGCTAGTAACTTAACTAGCTTTCCTATTAAACACTCCTATAGAGCTAATAGTCCTTAACCTAGACTTAACTATACTACCCTTAGGCCTAGGTTTGCTACCCTTAATATTATAAATCTAATAAAAACCAATCCTAATAGGTAACCTATATAATAGTAATAAGATTATATTTGCTACCTAGAAGTTCCTAATATAATATAAACTAGAGGTAGATAAGGACTTTATTAGGACCTAAAAGGATTAATAGATATTTATTTACTAGAACCTATTACCTAAGGTCTAGGCTTATATAGCTATATACTTTAAAGTAGGCTACCTTAGTAACTATAACCTAGAGGCCTTTCTTAGCTATTTAGAAACCCTATATATAGACCCTTATAGATAGGAGATAGCCCTAATAGAGCTTAATTAGATAGAATAAGGGATAGGAGAGGTATTTACTATGTTTTTTATCTACTTTAAATAAAAGCTTTCTTTAGTAGGGGGGGCTTATTAGACTAAGGATATTAAGCTAGCTAAGCTATAATATATACTTAATAAACACATAAGGGAGACCTCTATTAGCAGAGGAGTTAGCTAAATAGAGTACTATATAGTAGTTACCTAATACTATAGTATAGCAGTGGATATTAAGTCTTTAGCCTTAGAGGAAAAATATTAGAACTAGCGTAGGCCCTAGCTAGCCTAGCCTATACCTTAATAGGTAGATTATAAGGGTAATATGCTAATAATAGGGGTATATACTATAATAACCTAGTAGAATAAGATAAATAAGAAGGATAAGGGCCCTAAGAAGAATATAAAGTAGCTAAGGGCTAAATAAATAACTAAAGCAGAGTTAACTAAGCACCGCTAGGAAGGATACTACCTATATTATAGATTTAAGGATTACTATATCTAGGAGTGTACCTTCTTCCTACCTTACTAACTAAAGGTCTAAATTAATATATATAGAGCGGATATAGATAGCGTAAATAAGGGGGCTATAACTAATACCTTAGAAAATAAGTAGCCCCTAAGTAGAGCCTTATATAGGGGTAGAGGGGCTAGCTAGTAGCTATAGATTTAGATAAGTATAGCTAGTATATAAATATAGATAGGGATATAGAATAATATATAGACTAACTACCTTTCTTAATTCTAGTACTCTTTAATATATATTTTTATATTAATATCTAGATTAATTATAGCTATAATTACTATAGTACTATAAGTAAATTAGTAGTAAGGCAGCTTAGCCTAGAGCTTATATAACTACTAAAACATAGGTAGGTCTATACTATAGTAGAAATAGAGAGGAGAGGGATATAATAAAGGGAAGACTCCTCCTTTATTACCTATATAGTATATACTAGAATTAATATTAATAGCTAGGAGTTATTAGTATATTTATATATTATCCTAGGCCTTACCTAAGATATAATATTTAGGATACTATAGCTAGAACACTATAAGGTAGTAATTTATATAGTAGAATAGTAGCTAGTTATTAGGGTAGTAGAGGGCCTTTATATATTAGAGGCTACTAAGTAGGAGGGAGAACCCCTAGTGTGGGGGATTATTAGATCCTTATACGCTATAGAGGTATAATAGGTATAATAGATAAAGGATATTATAATAAGGTTTATTACTATAAGCCTTAAGGAGATAATAATAGTACTATAGATTATAGCGCCTAAAATAACACTAAATAGTCTAGATATAGCTATAGTACTAGAGGAATTAGCAGACTTTATAGACCTTTTTAATAAGGCTAAGGCTAATAGCCTACCTCCCTATAGGGATTCTCTTAATTACTATATATAGTTATGTAAGAACTTAGATAGGTCCTAACTAGCACTCCTATAGGGGCTATTATATAATATACTAAGGAACTAGCTCTTAGAGGTTTAGCGCTAGATTACAGACCTTATAGATAAAGGATAGATCTATACTAGCTCCTTATTAGCTATAGCTCTAGTTTTTCTTATTAAAAAATTAAATAGGGGATAGTGTTTCTATGTAGACTATTATATACTTAATAAGATAATAGTATAGGACTACTACCTACTCCTATTAATTAAGGAAACCCTATACTCTCTCTCCTAGGTATACTAGTTTATAAAGGTAAATATTTATATAGTATTTTATAAACTATAGATAGCTAAGGGTAAGGAGCACCTTATAGCCTTTTATATAAGGTTTAGGTTATTTAAATAGCTAGTTTACCTATTTAGCCTAGCTAGTATACTAGTAACTTTCTAATATTATATTAATAAATCCTTAGGGGATATATTAGGAGATTTTATAATAGCGTATCTTAATAATATCTTAGTTTATTTAGGGGGGTTAAGGAAAGACTATATAGTAAAGGTTTAACTTATACTAGGGCGCTTAAGGGCTATAGGGTTATACCTTAACCTTAATAAGTCTATATTTACTATAAAGGAGGTCTAATATCTAGGGTATATTATTATAGTAGGCTATTTAATCTATCCTAATCTAGTAAAGGTAGTGGCTATAAGAGAATAGGTAGTACCTATAAAACTATAGGGGGTCTAAAGCTTTTTAGGGTTTATAAACTTTTACTATAACTTTATTAGGAACTTTTTAGAGTTAGTAGCGCTACTTATATAACTTACTAAAAAGAATACCCCTTTTTATTAGGGACTAGAGAAGAATAATGCTTTTAAGAGGTTAAAAGATGCTTTTATTATATATCTAGTCCTAGTATAATAGAACCTAGATTATCCTATAGTAGTAGAGGCTAACTATTTAGGTATAGCCCTTAGCGAGTACCTTTTATAATAGGGACCTAATAATATAATATACCTAGTTACTTACTACTCTACTAGCCTTATAGCTTTATAAAAAAACTATATAATCTATAATAAGGAACTATTAGCTATTATCTTATACTTAAAGGCATGGTTAGTAGAGTTATAGGGTATTTCCTATCTATTTACTATTTATATAGACTATAAGAACCTAGAGCACTTTATAACCCTAAGGTTAATATTAGAATAGTAGGCCTAATAGGTAGATATACTTATACTATTTAATTTTTATCTATACTATAGGCCTAGTATATAGGCTTAATAACTAGATACTTTATCTTAAAGGGAATAAGACTAATAAGGAGTAACTTTAAGAATAGGATAGGTCTTATAACCCCTTACTATTACTTAGCTATTACTATTACTTAGCTATTACTATTACTTAGCTATTACTATTACTTAGCTATTACTATTACTTAGCTATTACTATTACTTAGCTATTACTATTACTTAGCTATTACTATTACTTAGCTATTACTATTACTTAGCTATTACTATTACTTAGCTATTACTATTACTAGGAGTATACTAGGATAAGTCTAATATAGAGCTATACTAGTTATATATACCCCTACTACTAGTAGGGGAGGCTCTCTTTACTAATAAGCACCTCTAGGCTCTCTAGGACTAGGCTATTATATTAGATCCTATATATAGTATCTAACTAAGGGCTATTTAGGAAGGCACCTAGAGGTTTCCCCTAGGGGTAATAATAAAAGAGTAGGTAGTAAACTACTCTATAAGTGCCTATAGAGCGCTTTAATTTTAAGGGTATATATAGGTCTTAGCTTAGGAGCCCCTTATAATAACCCTTATATAATAGTACTATAACTTACTAGTAGTAGAATACCTAGGCTATAATACTATATTCTAGATATTATAGTAATAGTTTTATTAGAATAGGATATTATAGGATATTACTAGGTTTATTTATAATTACTACTATATTAGTAGTTATAAGAGCTATTAATAGCGCTAGGGCTTACTAAAGCCCTTACTAATTCCTAACTAGTTCTAGTTATAAATCTCTATTAACTTTATAATAAACCTACTAGTATTATCTCTAGAGAGGCTATAGTACCTTATAGTAATTATAGATAGACTCTTAAAGTTTATATAGCTAGAGGCTATAACCTCTATTAGGGCTAAGGAGTATATAGAATAATTTAAGATAGTCTAGTAAAGATTTAGAGGGTTTTCTTAGTTTATTATTATAAATTAAGGATTAGACTAGTTAGGGAAGTTCTAGATAATATTATACTCCCTAGTAGGAATTAACTAGTTACTTTCTATATTATATTACCCCTAGACTAATAGTAGTATAGAATAGGTAAACTAGGAAGTGTAGGTAATCCTATATATAATAATCTCCTTCTTATAGTATAACTAGCCTAAATACCTTACTACTTACTAACTTATAATAAATAATAAAACCTCTTTAGTTACTAGGGTAAGCCTAAATAGATTACTTTATAATTATAACCTAGAGCCTATTTAGTCCTAGCCTAACTATTCTACCTTTATAACTATACTAAAGGGTAGAGCTATTTAATTCCTAAGTTACCTCTAAGAGGGTACTCTCTTAGCTTAGGCTATAATAGCTTATATATAGTAATAGTAATAGGATACTATATTAGTATTAAGATACCTAGTAAAATATTTCTAGGTTAGGGATAAAGTATAGTTATTACTTAAAAATATTAAGATAAACTATTCTTTAAGGAAACTTAACTAGGTAGCTACTAAGTATATAGTTATAGAAGTACTATCTTTACTTATAGTCTAGTTAGATATACTAAAAGGTATCTATCTAGTTTTCTATATTAACCTTATTAAAAGGGCAGTAGAGGATTTACTTCCTAGCTAAAAACTATAAGACTTATACCTAGGTTTAGAATAGGTCTTAGTAAAGAATAATAATAAACTTATTAAGGAATATTAGATAGAATAGATCTTAGCAGCTTAGAATACACTAGGATAGGGTAGGAGATAGAATATCTTAGTTAAGTAGGCAGGGTATATATAACTAATATAGGAACTATTAGAGAGTATAGATAAGATAAAAGCCCTTAATAAATTTAAGGTAGAATAAGGTAATATATAAGTTAATAATAGACTAAATTAATTTTAGAAAACTTATCTACCTATAGAGACTTCTACTAGTACCTAAGGCATAAATATACCACTACCTACTATTACTTAGGTATTACTACTATTTACTATATTATAGATATTACTTAGTTCTCTAGAGAAACTTAGGTTAATAGGCCCCTTCTTTACTTAGGGGCTAGTTAATACTAACCTATATGTAGGAGGGGTATAGGTAAATATATATAGTAATTAAAGCTATTTACTATAGGTATTACCTAGGTTTTAGATAGTATAATTAAGAGGTATAAAATAAGTATATATAGGAGGGGCACTAGCTAGAGATATACTTAGAGAGCTATAAAGAGAGGGATTACTAGTCCTAGCTAGGGGCTAGCTAGCTCTAGAGGAGTAAGGGGTATATCTATAGGTAGGACTTACTTTAGAAGTAAGTTAGGAGTACTATTAATAATAATAAGAAAGTAAGTTATTACTTACTTTAATATATTAAAGATAGTATTAGTTATTACTATAGTAGTAAGAAGAAAGTATATAAAGGAGGGCTATAGATTACTTATAGAATTCCTTATATATAGTAGTTAAGCTACTAACTACTTACTAATTTTACTAGAATAAAATACTAGTAACTTACTATATAGAATTCCCTATACTATAGCTAGCTAAGGGACTAGTACTAATATATAGAGTAATATTAAGGCTAGTTATATTTATAGTAGGTAAGTTTATAGATAGAGAGGGCCTAAGGGCTAAATAAACTAGTGCTAGATTAAATTAAGCCTAGTTTAGTAAAGTAATTTACTAGCTTATAAGATAGTAGAACTTCTAGGATAGAATAGGTATTTTCTTCTTAGTATTTAAGGTCTTTAGGATACTAGGGATAAGGATATAAGTTCCTATAGTAATTTTAGCTTTAAGGTCCTTAAGGGCATATTAAAGTTAGGGATTAGTAGAAAGGAGCCTAGTTAACTAGATATAGGTAATATAATTCTACTAATAAGGAGAATAGGACTCCCTACTTTTAGGGGGGTAATAGTTTAAAATACTAGTAGTAAGGGATTATTTAATATATAGCCTATATAGGCACTAAACTAATATAGGAGTAGTATACTACTTATTATTAAAGTCCCCTTTTATAAGGAACTTACTAATAGAATAGGCTAGGGGTGTTATAGGCCTAGTTAGGGGAGCGGAAGGAATAAGTAGATTATAAGGTATATTTAATAAGTAAATAATTAATAGTAGAACAGAATTAAGGTAATAAATTAAGAAGGTATAATAGGACTATAATATTTAGAGAATATATTATATAAGGGAAGGTAAAGCTATATAAGGGAAATAAGTAAGATATTTATATAGGGGATTTACACCTATATTAGGTAAGTTATAGATAGGTAGGGGTAGGGTAGTTATTATTATAATAAATAGAGGCTAGTAGGATAGATATGTTATATACACTACTAAATAATAGGTAGGGGTAGGGCTAATATTATTATAATAATAAAGAGAGGCTAGATAGAATATATATTATAGACTTATAAAAATAAGGGGGATTAGTTAGGATATATTATATATATTACTAAATAATAGGTAGGGGGTAGGGCTAATATTATTATAATAATAAAGAGAGGCTAGGTAGAAAATAGGTAGGAAACCTATTAGGAGGAATAAGGGGGAGACCTATAGTTAATAGGTAAGTAAGGGTATATATAAAGAGCTTAGGCTTTGCCTAAGTATAAGCTATACTATATATAAGGGGGAGGTAAATAGGGGTAGCTAGGGTACGAAAAGGGGGCTAATATAAGGTAGCTAGGGGGTATAAGGGGCACCGCTAGGGATAGCTTCCTGCCCTTTTTCTTCTTTCTTTCTTAAGCTTCTTAATATTATACCAACGCCCTACTGCAGTTGCCTAGGGGCCAGTCCTTAACATATTTCTATAATAAATATTATATATTCTTAA
This sequence comes from Epichloe aotearoae, assembly GCA_000729855.1. Classification (NCBI taxonomy): domain Eukaryota; kingdom Fungi; phylum Ascomycota; class Sordariomycetes; order Hypocreales; family Clavicipitaceae; genus Epichloe; species Epichloe aotearoae. The sequence goes on along the minus strand of JFGX01000371.1, from coordinate 18,472 downwards.
TCCTATTTAGGGCTATAGATTATAGTTCCTAGAATCTCTTAATAAGGTATATATAAATTATCTTTAGTAATACTTCTTAAAGTAATTTATACTCTAATAGTATTAGTAAATAACTATACTAATTAAGGGCTTATTCTCTAAGGTAAGAAATCTATATATCCTTTACTAATTTCTCTAATTAGCTAGCTACTATATCCTCTAATTATTATATAAATACTAATATATACTTATAGATTATTATTATAGATTTAGAATTTACTATAATCCCTTAGCCTTTATTATTCTTAATACCTAGGTTAAAAAACCTAATATCCACTGCCTATAATAGCGGTTATATTACTAGTATTACCTTAGCTCCTAATAATAGCTAGGCTTATCCTTACTAGATATACTATATTAATACCTAATTTATCCTAGTATTCTCTTCTAGTAAATAATATATTATCTATACTATCTCTAATTATAGTAGATATTACTAGCTTTACTAATTTACTAATAGTAAACCTTACTCCTTATTACTAGGTATTATATTATAATATTATAATCCTATCTAATTATATAACTTTAGTAATAATCTAGATTCTATAGACCTTTAATTACTTAATATCTAATAAGATTAGAAATTATTAAGAGAGGAGTTATTAAGTAAGGAATTATTAAGTAAGGTAATAGGTAATAATTAGTATATTATAGGACTATTTCTTCCTAACTCTAGGGAGGATATTACTAATTAATTTAACTTAGGTAATTTTATATAAGGGATTTTATCTTACTAACTATCTAGCTTAAAGTTAAGTCTATAATTACGCGCTCTAATGTGGAATTCCCCTAACTATTCTATTGCCGCCGCGATTAGATAGTCTGTTAGTACGGCGTTGATTGATTCTACCACAGCCTTGCTCTAGGTCTGATCAAATTGAATTGGTCCGTATAGACACAATTGCACGACGAGACGTTCCTCAAAGAGTTTTTGGGATTCACGAAATCCACGTCCCAACCATCGAACCATGCTCTTGCAGCTAGGTCAATAGACTTGAATCTCCCTAACTCCTGCTTTTTACTAATTGTCACTGGTTTATCGCTCCTATTACACATTATAATATATTACGTAGATCTATCTATAATTACTGCATAGACCCCTAGGTTTTATAGCTACTTAGGCTTAAATAATGCTTTATTATCCTTACCTAACTAATAGTTTATTAGTAGTAATATTATTATATATAGTTAGATTATTACTATATAGGCTAACTTAACTAGTATATTAATTTTAGGTTAATTATACTATACTACTATAGGAATAGTAATGTTCCTATATATTCTAATAACTGCTTTCCCCTTACTTACTATAATATTAATCTATTATAGTATAATATAATCTATACCTAATAGTATATTTGCCCTTAATAACTTAATAATAAATACTTCTCTAATAAATAATATAATTATAGGTTATCTATTTAGTGTACTACCTATAAAGTTTATTAGTAGTAGTATATATTTATTAGTGGAGTAAATATCCGCGCTAATTCCCTTTATATTAATAGGCACTACTCTAGTTTATATCTTAATATCTAGATATTATTTAGCTACCTATATAGTGTTTACTAATATAATTAAGCATCCTATATTATAATAGATATTTACCTAGTTATCTAAATTATCTAAACTTAGGCAAATCTAGAATTATAGGTATATCTATAACTAAAATACATAGCTAATACCTATATTATATTATATATTAATTATTAATTAAAAGATTAGTATTTTATTACCTATCTTTATCTTAGCCTTTATTAAGTCTAATACTAGTGGTTCTCCTACTACTAATTTTATTTATATTTATAACTTATCTATTATAATATTTAAATAATTATAATTACTATATATATAAGATAATAGGTAAGAGTCTAAAATTTTATTATAAGCTAATCTACCTCTAATTATACTATTATATAGTAAGCTATTGTGTGCCATAAGATGCGCGCCTAGAAACACGCGATTGTGATGACAAGCACTAAGGATCATAGAGATAGATAACATAACAAGGGATAATAATATTAGTTATCTAGGCAAGGGGACTATTTAATCTATAAAGAGGCTGCCTATAGCTAGATTCTTTAACTATAATCACGCATAACAAGATTCTTAAGATTATCCCTATATTTTACTTTAGCTAAGATTATACCTATAATTAAGTTTACTATAGAAAGATAAATTAAAGAGTTTACCCCCCCCTCCCTTATTTATTTAAGGAGTTACTTCTAATCTAATAGACTATTTAATCTAGGATATCTTTATATAATAAGATAATCCTAGCTATTATTATAATTAGTATTATTAAGTTAATTAACCCCTCTATTATACATAGGCCCTAGAGCTACTCGCGACCGTGGGCTAGTATTATATCTTTTAGGGTATTATTTTTTGCTTAATAAAACTAGTAAAGAAACGCGGTCTTAAACCCCTAGGACTTCTACTTTCTATTTAATTTACTATAGACTAAGATTAATTAGAAGCGCGCTTTTAGCTATAATTATTAGCTAATACTAAACTAATTTACATAAAGACCCCTTTATTTTATTTTCCCTATAGTATAATATAGACTAGAAGCCTAGCCCTAGACTCTAGGAAGGCTAAGGTACTAGTTTAAGAATAGCTAATCTAGAGAAACTAAGCTAGATTAAAGAAAGGAGATTATATTACATAGAGATATTAAGGAGAAGGCTAACTAGCTTAGGGGAATACCTTATAAACACTAGCTAAGCTATTACCCCCTTACTAAGAATCTCTAAATATAAGAATATAGAATAGAAAACACTACCTAGTGTTATAAACTATTTAATCTTAGGATCTATAGTTAATTTTATATTTATTTAGCTATATATTAGGACCTTATAGTTAATATAAAAAGCTATATAATTATACTAGTAGCTCTTACTTATAGGTTATTTATAACTATAGATATTACCCTATAGGAAGACTTCTTTTAGGAAAATTTCTCTAGAATTAAGGCTATTAGTTAAGTATCTATTCTTCTATAAAATTAATTAAAAGCACTATTAACTAATTCTATATCTAATTATATTACTACTTTACACTCCTACTAGCTAAGTAAAGTAGGGTCTATTAAGTAACTAAGTTATCTAAAAGAACTTTAGGATTTACTATTACTAAATACCCTAACTACTAGCTAGGAACTATCTAATCTTAAAATAGTTATAACGCTAATATATTCTTACTCTAATAATTAATTAGAGAAGGGCCCTAATAATAGGGAAAGAATATCTAGACCCCTTAAAGGCCTTAATATAAAAACCTTTATAAAGCTTCTTAGGGAAATAATAGCTTACTAGATATCTCTTATTATAATATAGAATAGGTATAATATTTAGTAGTTTATAAGGGAGAATATAGCTAACTTTATTAAGGACTTTAAGGCTAAGATAAAGATAATATATATTCCTAAGAAAGACTAGTATAAAATACTTAAGTATAATATTAACCCTAAGGTCTAGTAAGTTATTAAGATACTAATAGTATTATATACTTAGGTAAAATTAAAGGAGGAAATGCTTCTTTAGTTTAATACTATAAGTTAGGATTAAATAGAAAGCGCTTAGGGATAGCTTAAAGACCTTAACCTAATATAACTAAAGTCTATTAATAAGACCTATTACTAGTTATAGAAGCACTAAGCCTTAATATCTAATACTAACCTAATAGGATAGAGAACTACTATAACTTAGTCTAACTATATCTATAAGGCCCTCCTAGAGTATTTAATCTTAAGTTTTATAGATTAAAAAGGGTTTACTTATAAGGAAATTCTAGTTATATAATATAAACCGCTTTAGATAGCGCTTAATATATATATTTATATATAATTAGAGCTTAAGAATAAGGACCCTAAGATCTTTAACTTAGGAGGGTATCCTTTAGATAATACTAAACTTAATCTAAGGAATTAAAGACTATTTAATTAGGTTACCCTTAGTAGCCACTAGGACACCTAGAGAAACCACTTAGCGCTAGCTAAATCTTCTAAGTAAGATAAGAAAGCTATTACCTTTAGTAATAAAGTAAGAAGGGATATAGCCTCTAAATTAGCTAAGTACTAGGATTAAATAGATAATTTAATAAAGTAATTAGCTAAGTTAAAAATTATAGTTATAGCTTAGGTAAGGAAGGAAATTAATATTATAAAGTAGCTTAAAAGGAAGTATAATATTAACTAATAACACTAATAATAGAATTACTAGTTAAATAGCATTATATTATTTAATCTAGATAATAAGTGTATCTTTAAAATAAATATAATAGCTAGATAGGGCCGCTAGAAGAACCGTTATTATTACTATAATAGTAACTCTTATATAGCTATAAAATATAATATATTAGGATTTAATAAGATATTAAAGTTTGCTATCTATAACCTAGCTATTTGCATTTTAGTAATTAGGGATAATATAAGGCATTAAATAATACTACCTATCCTACTATTAAAATTTCTCTAGATTAGTAGCTATACATAAAGGCTAGCTATATTCTAGGTTAAATACTTCCTAGATAGTAAGATTACCTATATAATTCCCTAGATTAAGGAGTATAGCCCTTATAGAGATAAAACCTAGGATATAACACTAGAGAAGTAAGAAGTATTTAATTAAATAGAAAGCTAGTTTAACCCTACTAAATACTAGCTAGAAAGGGAAATTAAAGTAATATTAATCCTATAAAGAGAATCTTTAGGAGTGGTTTTAGTAATTAAATTTAAGAAGTTATATATAAAGGAAGAAGAAGTAAATAACTATATTATAAAGATTATAGCTATTAGAGAATAGGTAGTAAAATACCTAAGAGTTAAGGATATTATAGAAGATAATAAATAAGATTACTAGGGCTAAGAGTAACTTATATAAGAAAATAATACCTTAGCTAAGGGAAAGAAAGATTTACTAGGTAAGGTTAGCTAAAGAATTTTAGATTAACTATATAATAAGGTTTTTTAGAAGAAACTTAAAGTGCCCTTTTAGGATATTTATTATATTATACTAATACTAGTAAAGGCAGTTAGTAATAAATACCTCTTATAAGTAAAAGGTATAGAGGATATTTATTACTATAATAAAGATACACTAGGTCCTATACCTCCTTTAAGATTATTTAGTGTAAAAACAAACCTAAGACTAATTAATCCTAAGAACTAGATTAATTCTATTATCTAAGTAATAAAGGAGACTCTTAAAGAAGATAAAAAGAATAAAGTAAAGGCTAAGATAAACTCGCTAAGGATAGCCCTAATACCTCTACTAGAAATTAACACTACCTTATAGGAATAAATCTAGGAAAGGCTAGGTACTTAAGTAAGATAAGATAAACCTTAGTAAAATCTAGTTAATCTATCTAAAGCAAACTTTATACTTAATATAATTATAAAGCTATAAGCTATAGTTAACTAATTATAGGATTTACTATACTTATAGGTCTGTTTAGATAACCTAGAAAGGGAGCTTCTCCTAGGGCTTATTATTATAGGATTATAAGGGAATATAATTATAGAAAGTATAGCTAGACGCCTAGGCCTAAGAATCTATCCTATAAATGTAATAAACACTATATTATTTTCCTTGTATAGGATTAAGATAATTAGGGAGGTTTAAATAAAGCTATACCTAGGGAATATCTAGATACTTACTAACTTCTATATTAGTCTAGACTTAGTTAATATAAGCCTAATTCTAGGAATGCTATTTTTTAGGTTATTATAAATAGAATTTAATTATTTAAGAAGTGGAGAGCTTTATGCCTAGTGCTACTTTAGGGATATTATTATTATCTTAAGAGTTATAGGAAGTATTTAATAATAATATACTAATAAGTAACTAGCCTAGTAACTAGCCTAGTAACTTACTATTAATATTATTATATTTAGCTATCCTAAAGTTAAGGAAGAGAAAGATTAAATAGTTTATAAAGGATTAGAAGTGGAGATAGATAATAATAAGTAACTAATCCCTATTATAACTAGAGAGGGTATAGATATCTTCTAAGAAGTAATTAAGAACGTAATAGTAAACTATACCTAATAACTTAATATAGTTATAGAGGATTTCTAACCCTAATAATAACTAAAACTACCTAATCCTATAATAAATATAATATATAAGTAAAAAGCTAATAAGATTTATCTACGTAATAATATGCTTTCTAATAGGTTAACCCTAGAAAGGGACCTAAAATAGAAAACAAAGAAATAGGAAGAGGCAAAATCGCGTCTAGATACATCTAGGAAATATAATAAATATATTACTAGGAGATTTAGCGAAAACCTATAAGGTTTTAGAATAACCTAGGAATAATTAGATTAAATAGTTAAAGGGGTATAAGAATATTTAATAAGGGAAGAAGTTAATATTTTTAAAGAAATCCTTTATAACTAAGAAGTAGCGCTAGCATAGAACTTATTAGAGTGTAGAAAAGTTAACCTACTAGTTACTCTACTATAAGTTATTAAGGTTATTAAGTATAAGGTATAGTAAGCTAGTTCTATCCTAATACCTCTTAGGTTATAAGGGAGACTAGTTAATTTATTAAAGAAGAAGTTAAAGTATAAATATTTAGAGAAAAGTTATAGTTCCTATAGGAACCCTTACTTTCTTATTATAAAGAAAGATAGAGGGATTTATCTAATCCTATTAGCTACTAAGTATAATAAAGTTATAATATATAACACGCTAATTCCTTAAGGAGTAGAAGTATTTAGTAAGAGCTTTATAATATATAAAATTTTATTAATTATTAACTTACTATTAGGATATAACTAAGTAAAACTAGCGGAAAAGAGTAGGGATATAACTATAATATTTACTATAATTAGGCTTTTATGACTTTACTACCTACTATAGGGGGCTACTAATTTAGTAGCTTAATTTATTAGAATTATTAGCTAAATCCTATTTAATTTAATCCCTAAGATTTACATACCTTTCCTAGATAATATTATAGTTAAAGGCCTAACCATAAGGTATAATAAGGAGGAAATTATGCCTAGAGTGCGCAAATATGTAATAGAATATTTAATTAAGATTAATAAAGTATTAGTTAATATTAAACTCTCTAGCTATATAGCCTTAGTAGCTAAGTTAAAGTTTTACTAGAAGTTAGCTAAAATTATTAGATTTATATATAGGACTAATAAGAGAAAACTAACTAAGGTAAAGATAATAAAGATTCTAGACTAGAAAGCTTATTAAGATCTATTAGAGGTATAATCTTTTATTAGATTAATAGGAGTTTACTATATTTAGGTAAAACACTATATATAAAAGGTAAAACTACTAGTAATCCTACTAAGAAAGATAATAGAATAGGAATAGGGACTAGAGTAATAAGAAGCTATAGATATTTTAAAAAAGGCAATAACTATAGCCCTAGTTCTTATTTTACTTAATCTTAGACTAGGTTTTAGGGAGATTATCCTTATAGTTAATATAAGCTTACTTAGATAGGGAGCTATATTACTATAAATTATTAATAGTAAATACTATCCTATATAATATAAAAGCGGCACCTAGACTATTGCTAAAACTAAATATAATATAACTAAGTAAGAATACTAAGTAGTTATTTATATATTAAGAAGGCTATAGATTTACCTTTATAAAGTCCCCTTTACGCTAGAGATAAACTTATAAGTTCTTATATACTAGATTAATAGCGCTATTAATAATATACCTAGGGCCCTTATTACATAATAGATTAGCTATATTATACTCTTTAACTTCTCTATATAATATATTCCTAGTAAGAAAAACCAGATTACTAATGCCCTATCTAGAAAGGGTCCTAGACTATTAGATTAATTAGACTAAGAAGTTAAAGGGGATATTAAGGACTTTATTAATTTATACCTTAATAGTATTAAGATAAAAGAATATAGTAAGAGGAATTATTTAGTAGAAATATGGTAAGTAATTAACTTCTTATTAACTCTTTAAAGACTAATTAATCTTAGCATAAGAGACTATAGGAAGCTATATAATAAAGCTAAGAAGTTTTACCTAGAAAATAAATACCTTTAGAAAAGACTAATAGGGATTATAAAGGGACTAGTATTAGTTATTAATATACCTAAATAATAATATATAATAGTTAAAGTAATTTATAAGGAACTTAGTTATAAAGGCATTAAGGTAGTTTTCTAAGTAATAAAATAATAATATTAGTAAAAGGGACTCTAGAATATAGCCTAGGAGATACTAACTTACTATAAGATATATTAAAAGTTTATGCCTTAGTAACCCTAAGAACTATTAGTACTAGTTACGCTAGGGAACCTAATAAGCAAGATTCACATTAATACTTAGTATCTTCTAATTAATTATAGATATAAGTATCTCTTAGAAGCTAGATATAATTTAACTAGTTAGGTAAAAGCTACACTAGTTAGGAATATAATAGTACTAGTAATTAGGAAGTTTCTCTTATCTCTAATTAGTAGGTTTAGACTCTTTTAGTTTATAGTTTATAATAGAGGCCCTAAAATATAAGGAAATCTTAAGGGAGCGCTTATAAATATTAGTATTATAGGCATCTAAACATCTAGGTATAACCTAAAGGTAAATTCCTCTATTAAAGCTAGACACTAGTCCCTTATATTCGCTTAGTAAAATTAGGAGGATTAAATAGCTAATAGGTAAAGCACCTTAATAAAGCTTTTCTTATAGATTATACCACTATTTGCAAATTATATAGGAAGTCTGCCTTCTATTTAATCTATAGATAGGAACTAATCCTACTATTAGAAGTTAAATTCCTAACCTAGAGGCTAATTAACTAGGATATAATTACTACTCATTAAGACCTATTTAAAGCCTAAGTCTAAATACTTAAAAGGAAGATAAAGAATATTAAGAAAGTAAGGGTAAAGGTATTTAACTTTAGGAAGTAGCTTATAAATTAAACTAATAAGAACTAGGCTACCTCTCTTAGGAAAGATTAATTAAAACTAGGAGATCTTATTCTAGTATATAATATTAGAAGGAATATTAATATATCTACTATAAAGAAACTTATAATAAGATAAAATAGACCTTTCTAAATCTATAAGTAATTACTAATCTCTAGGGCTTACTATTTGTAAATATTAGATAGGATTTACCTTATAAAAATAATCTTAGGGAATTATATTAAGAAGTTTGTTCTAGACTTAGAAGGTTAGTAAACTTTAACTATAGATAGATAGTTACACACCCCTTAATAAAGCTAGGTAAAGGAAGAAGTTAGTAATAACTATAATTAAGAAGTTATAACTATTATACTATTAGTAGCTTAATATAATATATCTAATTAAATAGTTAATAATAGAGAAGTTAAGCTCCTACCTTAAAGGAGCCTATATTAAGGGATTAAGGTGTAATTACCCTAACTAATAGCTAAATAGAAAAAGGAGTATAAAGCATACTCCCTAATGCACTAATAAGTGTATAGACTAAAACCTATCTCCTTTATCCTTTTCTTTTAAAAAAAATAAGTAAGTTTTATTTAGATACTAAGGATTAAGTAATTAAGGTATTAGTCTAATAGCTAAAAAGTTATATATTCCCTTCTTTCCTTTATTTTTCTCTAAATTTTATACTATAAACCTAATTTATTTTCTTTCCTATTTTTTTTCCTATTACTTATAAATAGTTTAGAAAAGGAGAAGGTATATCTATTGCTAAGTAAGGAGAGTTTTTAAAATTAATAGTGTTTATATTAAGTAGAAAAGTCTTTATTACCTTAGAAAACTACTCTTTTTCTAAGAAAGGAGTAAGAGCTCTCTCTTAGGAAGACTAAGGATAATTTCTAGAGGTAAAGCGCTATTTATAACTTACTATATAAAACCTATTCTAAATATAATTACTATATATACCTTTACTAACCCTAGAAAGTAAGATATAGCTATAGAAAGGAAAGTATATATACTTATTAAAGAAGGTAATATACTATATATATAAGTTTAAGTAGTTAGTATAGAAGATACTATTTAATTTACTAAATATTAAGACTAGTAAAGCCTAATAGTGCTTAGGATATTAATAAAAGAGTGTATAAAAAGTACCTATTAGGATAAGCTATCTCTATAGGAATAAGGATAGGATAATAATAATTATTTTTAATAGTAAGGGCTAAGGCACTATTTGCTTTAATATAGGTTCTTATAAAATCCTTTAGTAATTTAGTTCTCTTTATAGCTATAATAAGGTAAGGAGAAGCTCCCTCTAGTATATTTTTAGAAGGATAAAGGGAAATCTCTATATATAGTAAGACACTACTATTACTAATATTAATTCCGCTTTAAACCTAGAAGGTAAAAAGGAATTTATACTATAAAAACAGAAGCTATTAGTGTTAATATAAATATTAGATTAAATAATCCTTAAAAACTTATATAGTCTTTACTAATAAAAGAGGGGAAAAATTTAGTATAGTTAGACTAGTCTATAGTCTTTATTACTAAAAGCTTGCCTTCTAGGATACTTACCCTTATAATAGCAGTGATATTAGGGAGTCTTTAATAGGTTATATTAAGAGATTTAGCTATAATTAACTAATTAGAATAGTAAAGTAAGGGATAATAAAGTAAGAAATATAAAGAGAAGGAAAGGAAAAGGGTTAAAGGCCTTAAGCTACAAGACGCTATCTATAGTAGGCGTTGCTAACTAACAGGTAAAATAGCTACCTATAACTAATTTATGATATTAAACTCTAAATTATAGGAACCACTTAATCCCTATAGCCTACTGCCTTATAATAGATGCTAGTGGCTAACAGAGAGAGAGGTAAAGGTAACTAATAATGGCTACTAATAACCGCCCTTAGAGTTAATAAGGGCTATAAAAGCGAAGTTAGGACTGTAGGAACTATTTAATCTAACCTACTTCTTGCACTAGTATATATTTTCCTAGCCCTTAAGACCCTTGTCTTTGCTATCCCTTACCTCTTTGTTTCCCTCTAGCTACGCTAGTTTAAAAAAAAATTTAATAAGCGGCTGCTGTATCCTTTTTCCCTTATGATAATTATACTATTTACACCTAAACCTTTTAATCTTGCCTAATAGAAATAGAGTAGTATAAGGAGTCTGTTATAAATAAAAGTAATTACACTAAAGTTAATAGTAATACTATTACTTATTTCCTTTATAATAGGTGTCTTACCTTATACTATATTTATGTTTTAATATATAGGACTAAAGGCTCTTTTTTTAGAGAAAGGGAAGAAGACACTATTAAAATTAACCTAGCTAATCTTTATAGATAGTAACTACCTCTATTCTATCCGTAAAGAGACTAGCTATAGCCCTTATTAAGATTTAAAATCCATTAGAATAGTAATGATTTTGATCTAGTAATACTAATTAAACTAGGATAGATAACTATATAATAGCGTAGTTATTTAATAGATATTTATAAGTTTCTAAGAAAAGCTTATAAGACACTAAGTAAAAACTAGCTTAATTAGTTTAAGCTAACTATAATAGGGAAGATTATAGAGCGTGGCCTTAAAGTAATAGTAGTAATACTACCTTAAATATTTAAGATTAGTAAAATAGAAGACTTTAATATAAATATATTATAATAATTAATTAGTTTAAAAGCTAGAAGGCTTTATACTACCTATTAGCCTATTAATATTAAGTATAGCTTTAAGTATAACCCTATTAACCTTTACTTAGATATAAGTAATTAATACCTTATTATAGGATTTATATTTTTTATAAACTATTAGACTTCTTTTGTATTTAATAAAAAGTAAGGGTATCTATACTACTTTAATAGCATAGATAAAGGATAGATAGCTTAATTTACTAACTTTACATATAGATAGGGGCAAATTATGTAGCTTATAAACTATCCCTATAACTTTAAAGTAATTATAGTCCTAGTAATAGAGTAGAAAGGAAACTAGGAATATGGATACGTATACCTAGGGTTCCTTCTCTAGATAATTCGCTACTAGGTTAGTTATTAAGCACTTAATCTGCTCTTAGAAGACTAAAACACACTAAATAAGTATAGTATTAAATTTAAATAATTATATACTTTTAGTGGGGATGCTATTATTAACTAGCGATTTAAGCTATACCTTAAGGACTAGATAATAGCTAATAATATTCTAGACCTAAAATATAGCTATATTAAAGCACTTAAAAGAACTATAAGAGTTCTATAAGATATAGCTATAAATAAACTAGGAATAGGAGATTAGTTACTAAGGGAATTATTATACTAAAAGGATTTTAACCTCTAATATTTAATATAAAATATAATAAAGTACTTAATACCTTGCTTTATAACCTAGATAGTTAGTAAAGGGCTTCCTATTAGTATAGTAGTTATGCCCTAGAAACTTTAGATTACTAATAAGAATTACCTAATTAAATAGTATACTAATATAGTATAAAATAATAAACTTTATATTTAAGACTTCTAGTAGTCTATAGCCTATATTTTTACTAGTAACCCTAAGATCTTTAATATTAGTATATAAGAAATACTATAGGATTAGGAAAGATAAATATAGTAAAATACTAAAGATAAATAACCTCTAGCTAATATAGAAGAGCAGAGATTAAATAGAAAAGGAAGTTTCTAGTTATTATAGGTATCCTTATTAGTGTTATTATTAGTTACTAGGTATAAGCTAATGCTATTATCCCTAGTTATAAAACTTAAAGCGCTCTAATAGGGTAGGTAGGATTAAGTGTATAATACTATAGAATAAGCTCTTTAGCTATAGTAAGTAGTAATAAATAAGTTATTTTAAATAGATATTAAGGATTAGCTAAGATTACTATAAATCTATAGAGTTATTAGGTAAGGGTAAGTATATAACTATAAAGCCTTAGTTAAGTAAGTAGAAGAAAGAATAATTTAGCACTCTCTTAGAGATATAGGATAAGCTATAATAATTAATCTCCTTCTTTTCCTTAGGATATAGAGAGTAGTGTAAAGGAAGACTATTACTTATTTACTAATATTATTTATATATATATTAATAGTGTTACCTAGTTTAGTTCCTTATAGAATATAGGCTAGGATTATTAAAGCCTATTAGTAGGAAAGGAAGCGTATTTAAGGATTAATTAATTAATATAAGAACTATAAAAAGAGAGTAACTTAGTAAGATTTAAAGTATTTAGCTATTCACACTCCCTTACTAATATTACCTACTATATATCTATAAATACTAAAGATACCTAAGCTCTCTTAGGAAATAAGAAATTTAGGTCTTTAGCTAGGGAGGTCTTATTAGTTTTTTCCCTTTTTTTTCTTCTTTTTTTTCTTTTTCTTACTATTTTTTTTCCCTTTACTTTTCTCTTTACTTTTTTTTTTCTTTCTTTCTAATACTTCCCCTTACTATAGGAAGTCCTATAGTATAGATTAATTAGTCTAGCCTATATATACTAGATTAAATAATACCTTAACTCTATATATAATATTAGTTACTAACCACACTTATAGGGCACTTTAGTTATTAGTGTGCATGCCTAGTTAGGGATAACTAGTGCATACCTAGGGAGGTGTTATATGCTATAAGATACGCGCCTAGAAACACGTAATCGCAATAATAAGCACTAAGGATTACAGAGATAGATAACACAATAAGGGATAATAATATTAGTTATTTAGGCAAGGGGACTATTTAATCTATAAAGAGGCTACCTATAGCTAGATTCTTTAACCGTAATTACGTGTAATAAGATTCTTAAGATTATCCCTATATTTTACTTTAGCTAAGATTATACCTATAATTAAGTTTACTATAGAAAGATAAATTAAAGAGTTTACCCCCCCCCCCTTATTTATTTAAGGAGTTACTTCTGATCTAATAGACTATTTAATCTAGGGTATCTCTGTATAATAAGATAATCCTAGCTATTGTTATAATTAGTATTGTTAAGTTAATTAACCCCTCTGTTGTGCGTAGGCCCTAGAGCTACTCGCGACCGTAGGCTAGCATCGTGTCTTTTGGGGTGTTGTTTTCCGCTTAACAAACTATATACTATATTTAAGTGGCTAAAAAGTATGTTATTAGATATAAATTAGGTAAAGTATATTTAGTAAGTATAAATTATATTCTTAACTCTAATAAACTAAACCTACTTTATCTAGTTATTAACCCTCCTATAGAAAACATATATAATATTATAGAATTAGACCTAAAACCTTCGCATAACTTTCCGCACCGCTCCAAAGGTCCGGAACCGCCTCTAAAATACAAACCATATTAATATTTAAATTCCTTATCTCTTTCTACCCCCCCCTATAATACTATATTATAGTAAGGCTAGAGGTAAGTATAAGAATAAGATACTAATAGTAATTAATACTAAAGAAAGGGGGCTAGTATAGAGCTACTATTACCTAAATATAAGTATAAAATAGTTTAATATCTAGAGAGGTAAGACTAACCTAATAATAGACTAGGACTAATTTAAATATCCTAAAGATATAAAATACTATAATAAAATTACTAGCCTTATCCCTAGTAATAAAGTTACCTAGGTATAGTATATTACTAAGGCTATAGCTTACTAGGTAGTAAACTATGCCTAGGCTAAAATAAAAATAATAAATAATAATAATAGTAATATCTATATTACTAAAGAAGCCCTTAAGTAACCCTTTAAGAAGGCTATTAAAGAAAAAGCTAAGGAAAATAATACCCTAACCTAGGTAAGCATTACTACTAGATTAGCCCTAAAGTAAATAAATACTATATCCCTCCCTCTCTAGATCCTAGGTAAATAATATAAAGAAGTACTTATTAAAGAGAATACTATCTAGGAATTACTTTAATCTAGAAGCACTAAAGATATAGTAATAGTAGTAAATAAAGCTATAGGCTAAGCTATAGTAGTAGTAGCTAGGAGGCTTCCTAGTAAAGATATAGTTATTACCTTTAAAGGAAATACTACCTAATATAAAGAAGACTAAAAATAAATTACTAATATATTTAGACTAGAAGTAACCCTTTACTATTATATACTTAGTATTATTATTAAAGGATTCCTAATAAAGTATTTCTCTATAAAAAACCTAGTAATAAAAATTAGAAAAGCTAATAAAGTAAATATAATTAAGGTAACTATAAGGTATCCCTAGGGTAAAGGTATTTAAAAAACTACCCTAATCCTTAGGCTAGTAGAAATTAAAGATACTAATAAGATATACTAAAATAAAATAGTCTTTAAAGTAAAGCTATTCTAAACTAAACTATATAATAAGACCTTATAACCTTAATAATACTATAATTACTTCTAAATAGGCTATATTATAAAGTTCTATAAGGTAGCCCTAAGGTATAGTAAGTATAGGACTAGCTAATATAAAGATAGTAAGGCCTCTTACCTAATAAAGAATAGATAATTAAAAGAGAATTATATCCTATACTCTAGCCTATACCTAGCCTAGTCTAGAGACTACCTAGTCCTAAAAGAGAAGTAAAATACTATAAAGGTAAGATATCTTAAATAACTACCCTAGTTTACTACTTACTCCCTAAGTAAAAGCCTAACTCCTCCCTAGGAAAGACCTAGTATAGCTATAGAACCTATTATTATAGTAAGAAGAAAAAAAGAATATTCTATAAATATAAAGTAAAGCGCTAAATAGTAAAGATCTAGGAGTATTATATAATATATAGAATGACTTAGAGCTAGAATAAAGCTAACCTAAAGTAGTAAAGACCCTTAACCCCCCTAATTAATATAGTAATATTATAAGTCCTTTTCTAGAATATAAATAAAAAGGATAGCCTAATACATATTATGCTTTACCACTAGACTAATATAGATATAATTATAATCTAAGAATAGGAATATATAAAAAACCCTTAGCCCCTAGCTTTAGGCCTTACCTAATTCTAACTTATATACTATAATAAATATAATACTATATATATAAATAAGAAATATAATATAAGGTTATAGTTAGCCTAAGGAGGAACTAACTAGTTACTAGTAGAAATATAAGGAGTTAATATTTACTTACTTTACTTAGAAGAATATAGTAATAACTAGAATACCCTTATCTACACTATTAATATAGAAAAACCCTAAGGCTAATGTTACGTGCTGGCTCTGCACGATGTAGGGTTAAATCCGTTAGAGGGGCTGACGGATTTAACTAGTTGTAAGTTATACTAATTTTACTTATAAAAGCTACTATTAGGTATAATATGTGATATTAGAAGTAAGTTAATTCTTCTAACTAGAGTGCTAAATCTAGCCCTATAAATATCCCTTATAACTAAGCTTATTCTACTATATAATAAGTGCTAGGCACGCCTTAAAAGATAACTGTCCTAGTTATAACTAATAGAGCTATAGCTAGATTTAACCTCCCTATCCTAAGTAACCTAAAAATATTCCCCTTTATTAAAATTAAATAAAAGAAAAATAGGTTTAGTATACCTATTACTAAAATTATAATTACCTTTATTATAAAATTACTTAAAATTTGTAATAGTTTTCTAGTAATATATATTCTCTAATAGTATCTATTAAATTATTATATTAAATAATAAATTCCTATTCTTAGAGCTAATTACTCCTTTTACTATATTTTATAGTCCTTCCTTACTAGTTTTACCTATTTCCTTCCCTTACCTATTATATTCTATTCTCTAACTACCTTTTCTAATACTATTCTAATCCTTATCTAAATTCTTTATTTTAATCTAATAACCTAGTAAATTTATCTCCCTTTTCTATTCTTTTCTTTACTACCTTACTAGTTACTAGTAATACTATTTTTATCTATTCTATTACTATCTCTATCTATTTTCCTAATATTATTAGTAATATCCTAGTTAATTACTACAGTATTAGCGTTTTTAGTATTAGCTATTATAAAACCACTTAAGTCTCTCTTAGCTTTAATCCTAGCCTTTTAGTTAACTTTAGCCTTTTACTTAGTGTTTCTAGTATAGGAGTTTTAGTCTATTATTACTTATTAGTTAGGTTAGTTCTCTTATTTACTATTTCTAGTATAACTATTTCTATTTATAGTTATATACTACCTAACCTTAGTGTTTACTAGCCTAATTTACCTTACTATATACTAGTTTCTCCTAGGTTTAAAGACACTAGAATTACCTTTATTAGAGTTAATTTTATTCTCTTTATATTTTCTTTAATTCCCTTTTTACTCTAGTAATAGCTTATTAATAGTTACTATTTAAATATTAATTATTTCTTATATTTTTACTATTATAAATACTAATTCTATTATCTTCTTCTTATACTTCTTTTTATTAATTATATCTTATTTTAAAGTATTAAGTTATTTATTAAAATCCACTAATATTCTACCTAAATTAATCTATAGGATCCTTTCCTTCTAATCCTTTAATATTTACACTACTTATATAAACTTCTTTTTTATAGATTTTACTTTCTTTTTTATTAATTCTATTAGGTTAGCTATTTTCTCTTCTATTTCTTAGGCACTTTTATATGCTTCTTTTACTACTCTTTTTATATCTAAGAGTTTTATCTTAATTCTATTAGCTTATTTTTTTACTTAGTTAATTTAGTTTACTAGGTTATTAATTTTGCTTTATTTATATTATTTATTTTATTATTTATTCTATTAAAATTTAACCAATTTTTACACTAGTGCTCTCTCTATATTAATATAAAGCAAATTAGCTTACCTAATACTAGCTAGTCCCCCTATAATTATACTATTTACTACGCTATATTTATCTATAAATTAGAGGGCTAATAGATTAGCTCTTCGTGGTAGGGATACTATGCTATTATATATAGCTATCTAATAACCGCGCTTAACTATTATACTATTATAAAAGGCTATAGCTACTATTTTTACCTAATTTTTTACTTATCTTATTACTTTATATTTTATTAGATTTACTATAATATAGTTTATAGGTTTCCTTACCTACCTTATAGCTACTTATCTTATACTTAATATAGCTTTTTATTCCTTAAATATAGTAAAAATTTAGATAACTATGTTTTACTATAATATAAAATATATATCCTTTAAATTTACCTCTAGACTATCTAATACTATTATAGCACTATTAAGCGCAAATTTATATATATAGGCCTATATTATATATTAAATATCCTACCTTTTAGCCTTATAACCTAATATAGTATATCTAAATCTACTAAAATTAATTCCCTTAATACTTTTCCTTTTATATTTAGTATTAAATTCTTCTATTACCCTTTTATATACTACTACCCTAATCTTTAGTATTAGCTTTAGGGTATTTATTCTAGAACTAGGTTTTCTAAATCTAATAAATAATAGCTTAAAATTAAGCTTTATAATCTATTTATATACCTATAATAGCCTAATAAGGTATTTAGCTAGTATATTATTAACTTTATCCTTGCCTTTACTTTTAAAATCTTTATCTTTAAATTTAGTTTCTATAAGTTTAGTTT
>JFGX01000370.1:0-26357 GCA_000729855.1 Epichloe aotearoae | reverse complement strand
TATCCCCTGTGTGCCTTGTACTTGTGGTTGCGGTTCTCGGAATAGCACCTCGTCACCTGGCCTGACATGGACACCCTCTCCTTGTCCGTCATGTACTCGTCAAAGTCACAGTCCAGGATGATGGAGACGGGCACGAGCTGCGCGGGCGCCTTGGCCTTCTTGGCAACAAACTGCGCGGCCGGCCCGGCGCCGGCGCCGGCGCGCTCTCCCCTCCGGCGGGCCTTGGTAGCCGTGCGCTTCTCCCGGCGCCGTCTCTTGCGGTCCTCTCTCCCGTCCTCCCATTCTTGCATGCGCCTGAGACGCTTGAGTGCGTTCTTGGACATGTTCGGTGCCTCTGCCTCTGCCTCGCCTGCGTTGGGTCCCGTGGCCGTGGTTCCTGCTGCTGCGTCTGTTGGGGGCTGTGATGCCTCCGCCTCGTTTGCCGGGATGGCGAGTGCGTGGTCTGCCGCTGCTGAGCTCATTGTGCTAGCAGGTCACAGACTGTTGATATGTTTTGTCGATGGGGTGAGTGGCTTGTTGCGGCCCGGCAGAGAGAAAACTCATGAGATGCCGTCGTCACCCTAAACGAGACTCGGAAAATTGTGATGAGAGCTTTTCAAGCTTTCAATTTGGAAGAATGGGATAGCATCTGCCTTTTTTTTCAAGTTTCATTCCATTTGCATGGACTCGTGTATCGCGACTCGATTGTCGCCTCCAGCACTCTTTTTCTTTCTTTCAAACACGTTTGTTATCAAGTTTTCAACAAGTACATCAAAGTGCCTGCAGTGACCCCCACCTCTCCGGAGAGCTCCCCCTCGTCAGCCAATCCACGGCGCTCATTTGCTCACAAATCACGTGAGACGTCAACCCCCCCCCCCCCGCGTCCCATTAATTATCGACCAAGATTGAGCTCTCAGCAAGTCAAGAAAAAAGAAGCTCTCTCTCCCCTCCGTCGTCGTCAGCTCTAGTTGTCGTCAATTCCGGTCGCCATGGGTCACGAGTCGACGCCGAGCCGCCAGGCTCCCCCGGAGTACCCAGGGGAGCCCTACTCCCCTCACGATGTTCTCGACGAGACGCTCAAGACGGCGGCTGTAGGTCTGGGAGGCGGCTTGTTCCTCGCGTCCATCCGAAACGCCATGTCGAAGCGCAACGTAGGCGCCTTTGGCGTCTTCACCCGCGGTGCCCCCATCATTGGAATATGCGGTACGACTTGCCCCCTTCCCTTCCCGGCCCATCCCATCGTTCCAATTGAGGCGCGAAATGGATTGTCAGGAAACGAGGGCTTGCTAATTGGGGGGGTTTTCTGTTTCTATTCATAGCCGCCGGACCTGCTGCATATGCCTTCTTCTCCCGAACTACCATGAACTTGCGCGAAAAAGAGGATGCTTGGGCCGCCGCCTTTGGTGGTTTCATGTGCGGAGGCGTTCTCGGTCTCCCGTGTGAGTTTCCCCCCCCCCCCGGTCCGCAGTGGGATAGAACTTGCTTCGACTGTGAAAATTCATCATGGCTAACCCCCCTTTGTGCGACGGCAGCTCGACGAATGCCCGTCGTCATGGGTCTCGGCGCTGGAGTTGGTCTTGTTCAGGGCACCCTCTACTTCCTCGGCGGCCGCATCGACTCCTTCAAAAAGGAATCCGACGAATTCGAGCGCAAAGAGAGACTGAGACGGACGACTCGTTTGCCTGTTGAGCAAACTGTGGCTGAGATTGGTGAGGGACGAGGTACGTTTTATCTCTCTTTTTTCCTTTTTCCCACCTCAATGCCTGGTTTTGAGTGGAAGACCCAAGGCGCTACCATGCAGTGATGGACATATTTTTTTTTTTTTTTTGGCTGACTTATTGGCTTTGCAAATAGGCATCACGCCTCCTGGATACGAGGAGCGACGACGTGAGCGCATCCAGGAAAAGTACGGGTTTGAGATTAACCCTGTCAACGCGACGGTCGAGGGCAGCCAATAAAGGGGTGTAATAGGGAATATGCTGCGAATCAAGAGCTACCCGTCAGAGACATGTATATACCTCTTCCGGGGCGGGAGGAAGAGATGTCACTACTAGAAATTGGAGTTTCCTTGTTTTCTTCTGCTTCTAATGCGCCCCTCTTCTACATTCCAAGATGCGTAGTCCGGGCGCTTTTTTTTTGCCTAAATATCTCATGCGATGGAGTGTTGAATGCAGATTCGGAATAGGGCGAAGAGAAGGCCAACAAGCCCTTTGCTTCGAGCCCTTGAACTAGCATGCATATTCGAAGTCCTGTGTTTCCTGTGTTTTCTACGAACCTGGTATGTGTAACCAATGCTTCCTTCTACAATAACGCCGTTTCCCCAGCATGCCTAGTACTCAAGTATCAAAAAAGAATGTGTGGAAGGAAAAAAAAAACTTACAATTTCCAAATGCGCTGGTAGGCATCTAGTGCAGAGCACCACTATATTCATAGTATATATCGTCCTCCCATGTCCCAAGAAAATATACACAATACAATCCACGATCCAGTATTACCAACGCCAAGATCCGCAACGTCCAAGTATTGCACATGCTTTGATCAAAGCCCAAAGACGATGCCCGAGAATCCATTACAAGGCTTTGACAGATTGGAAAAAAGGGTTGGCCAGCAACTTTGCGTCAGCGGCCACCAGCTCCTTGAGCTTGGCGACTTTTTCTTCCTGGCTCATCTCCTCTCCGGCGCTGACTTGCTCTTTCCACTGTTTCAACAGTTGCTTCAGCATTGCGCTGCCCTCCTCCACATCTTCCTTGCTGTAGGACAGTGCGTTGTCCTCGTGTTTGGTGGTGAAGTCTTCCAGCTCATCGGCTTTGCGCTTGGCCATGCGCACAACCTTGTCTGGGAATCGGACCAACTCGGCGACGTGAATGCCAAAACTTTGATCGCAGATGCCTGGTTTGACCTTGTACAATAATGTCACCTCGCGTTTGCTGTTGTCCGACCCGGAACCGCTGATATGCGCTGTGACGTGGAGGTTGTGGACTTGTGGATATTGCTCTGCTAGGGCAGTCAGCTCATGGAAATGGGTCGCAAACATGGCAAAGCAGCCGATTTCTTTGATGATGTGCTCAGAAATGGCCCAGGCCAGCCCGAACCCGTCATAAGTAGACGTGCCGCGGCCAAGTTCATCAATGATGATCAGTGACTCTTTGGTGGCAGACTTGAGAATATTGGCCGTTTCCAACATCTCAGCCATAAACGTAGAGACTCCTTTCAGCTGCGAGTCACTGGCACCGACACGGGCAAGGATGGAGTCAAAAATGGTAAGCTCGGCTTCAGAGCAAGGAACAAAGCAACCAACTTGCGCCATGAGAGCTATGACACCCGCTTGGCGGATGTAGGTAGACTTGCCGCCCATATTAGGCCCAGTAATGATGAGGAACGATGACTTGTCCCTTGTGAATTCGACATCGTTGGTGATGAATTGCACATCATCCTGAAGCTCCATGCATGGATGCCGGGCCCCAATCAATCTCGTCTGGCCTTCTCCTCGCGCATGGATTTTGGGCCGAACGTAGGCCTCGGGTGCATGGATTGAGCAGTGAGCCATTGAGACAATGACATCCAGGTGGGCAAGTACGCCAGCGAGCCGTTCTAATACGGGGCAGTATGATGATGCAACGTGTACAACCTCGTTCACCAGATTGCTTTGCGTCCTATTGTAGTTCTGTGATAGTTGGTCATACTCTCGTCGGTAAGACTGCATCTTTTTGGTAGTGAAGTATACGCCATTTTTCTGCGTAGAGCATTCCTGATATCTTGAGTTGTTTCGAATGCAACCTGCTTCTTGTCTGGTCAATCGCATACAGACCCCGTGGACTTTGTGGCTGGTTTCCAGGAAGATCTTCTTGTCCGCCTCCTGGCCAAGATCCTGGGCAGCTTCATGGAACTCTGCTCTGATGTCACGATCGAGCTGGTCGAGCTTCTTGCGAATAATTCGCAGGCCCTGGTCGTACTCGGACTTGATGATGTACTCATGTCTATCAAGTGCATCCAGATCGACAGTCTGCTCTACCATGTCCTGCAACTTGCCGAGACTATCGGAGAAATCTCTCAGTTTGGTGGTGTAAGCCACGTCCAGTGGATCGCGATAAGCCTCATCCATTACGCCTTCGAATGTGCCGATGAATCCGGGCAATCGGATGACAACTTGGTATGCACGGACAACATCTTCCAGGTTAGCCTTGCCGCGCTGGAATCGTTTCGATAATCGATATAGATCAGGCACAGAACGAAGATGCTCTTCCTGCATCGTTTGTCGTAGTTCGGTATCAGAGAAGAATGCCTCCACCAGCTGCTGACGTTTCTCAATCTTTTCCTTGTCCATCAGGGGTTGTTTGAGCCACTGTGCCAGCAGCCGACTTCCCACAGGCGTCTTGCAATGATTCAGCATACCGAAAATGCTCATCGTCTTGGAACCGTCTCGGGGGCCAGGCATCAGATTCAGAGCTTTCAATGCTGCCGCATCCAATTTCATGAATTGCGCCAAGTCGTGCTGGTAGAGTTGATACTGGCCGAAGTTTGAAGGATCTTGCAGCACACCGAGATACTTGATCAATGAGGCAGCAGAGCCCATAGCCAGCTTGAGATCAGACTGCGGGAGGAGATTAATGGACTTGTCGTCCTTCAACAGGCGCGCCAAATCCTGTCCAATATCTCGAGTGCCAAAGTCACCAGCAGGCCGCTCAGCGACAGCAACTCCACAATTGTCCATGATCTGTCTTAGCTTGGCCAACTCGGGATCTTTGTCCTTTTCGCCCTTGTCAAATTGAATGACACACTCCCGAATACCGAGTTGGATGAGTAGCGATTCAAAGTTGGAGTATAGATCGTTGTCCAAAAATTCACTTACGCCTAGCTCCCGAACACTGGCATCCGCAAAGCAGACGCCTACATTTCGTGCTTCAGAAGCTCTGGCGGAGATTTTGACTGCCATAATCATCGGTGCCGATTCTATTTGACCGCCAAGATCTTCTTCGACATCTTGGAGATTGCCCGGCGAAGCCTGCTTCACGCACTTCCAATTCATCCGTCCGCTGGCACTTTCCCAGATTTCGACCCGCTTGCCCAATTTAAACAAAGCCTCGCGGAGAAACTGACGAAACACGGTCATGGTCATTGTCACTGATGGAAGTCCGCTGTGATCGTTTCGGCCGAGTTGTCGGACGACTGACGTGGTTTTGTACACCTGGCTCAAAGTGTTAGAACTGATGAGGTGCGCGGCGGGCCCAATTGGAAAAGTACCGTTTTTGCAATGAAGAAAGCATCACCGCCGTGTGCTGTGTACCAATCGCCTCGATCGAATATCCTGACTGTGTCCTCTCCCACATCTGGAAGTGACTTGAAGAAACGGATGAAACCGCCTTCATCGTCGAGCTGTGCAATTCCGTTAGTACAGAAGCGAACACCCTGCAGGAGGGGGCAAGTTGTGTTGGCGGGGTCGCCCACTGACTTTCAATTCTGGTCGGGAAGCCATGATGAGTTGCTCTGCTTGTAATGGACCAGTCCAGAGGCCAGTCAGTCAATGAGCGTTATGTGAAGGACACACGACAGAAGAGTGTAGCATAGTACGGCTCGAAAGTTCCTGCAGATCCAAGTCGCGTCCCCAACCCACCTGACCCCCGGGGAGACGCGTTTTTTTTGGCGGCAGATCAATTAAAGTGCCGAGCCGTGGCCCACTGATCTGGCGAATGGCGAATAATCAATCGGTCTTCCGTAATCGGCCTAGCTGCTGGCGGCTGGCGGCTGTCTGCAGCTGGCGGTAACTTGTCACCTCTCTCCCCAGCAACCACTTCTAGAGGAAGCACACAGCCAGAAGAAAACGATTTCCCTTTCTAACACAAACTTTGGTTCCTTCCTTCCTTCCGAATACAAAATCTCAATATTTTCAGAAATCGGACTTATGAGGCAAGCTCACCTGTGTGGAGCGCGGCTTGGGCGCAGAAACAGCAGAAACAGCAGAAAGAGCAGAAAGAGCAGAAAGACAATCGACTACGGAGTATGCATGATGCGAAGCCGGTGAGCTGTTCATTAATCAGAAAAGACATGTTGGGGTCTTTCTTCAGATTCATCCGTTTGCAAGACGGCCTTTAACTGTTGAATCTTCAGATGAGGTGGTGCGCCGAGTCTCAGGCAGCACTTGCCAGCTTGGGAAGCAAAGCTGAAAGCCTACCATGATGTGCACGGAATACTTGACAGGGCGAATAACGTCACGCTTTGCCGGGGCCTTTCATATTCCAACGGCTTTTCCGACGGCCAAAAATGTCCGACTGGACCGACAGATGGTCTTTTATCGGGTCAGCATCAACTGTCATGTTTGATGACACTAGATGAACACGAAAATCTCGTCCATACCCCGTACGAGCCTTTCTAATAAACGCAACCAAGCGGATATTCATGATACGCGATGTTGAGAAAGGGACTCCTCAGGGACTCCTCAGGGACTCCTCTTGCATTCTTTTCGACGCAGGTCGGACAAACCGATAGCGGATGGACTTATCCCTCTGGTGGGCTAGTTAACTGTTTCTACCTGGTATAAGACCCGTATGCCCTGTGGAAGCGCAAGATCTACTCAAGCTTCGTCCAAGATTTAATGGACAACTTTGATGGTTCAATCTGGTCTTGGCCAACGAACCAGCAACACCAACGACACCCTGTGGCGTTCACTCCGTCCGACTCCCGGATCTCCATTCCCTTCTTGGTGGCGTCGGTAAGAGGCCAGGCTGACATCCATGAAGAAGCCTCGAGTAAGCCTCGAGAAGTGACAATGGTGACAATACGGAGTACTGACCATCACTGACCGTCACTTTACTCCGTACACCTGGCCTGTGCCATCAGGGTGCCGGCCCACTCTCGGCCGTCTTGTCCATCAAGGTTCACCATCACCAACAGCTGACCCAGTCCCAACACCAGGCTTTTTTCTGTCCTTTTTTTTTTCGCCGATTGGGGTTTCGCGCATTGCGGGCTGCAGTGTGCATGGACCACGCCACGAACGATTGAGATGGCTTGGCCAGAGAGAGGAGGGGGTCAGCAAATATGTATTACTGATGAGTAAGTGGGAATTGCGAAAATTTGCTTGATCAAGGTCTTGGCAGATTTGCAATCTGTAGGTGTATAATTGACCTCATTTTTCTCGCTTTTGTTCCTGGTTCTCACCGAGCGTGACTTGCAGGTTCGAGTGACTTGGACCTACATCTGTGATCGCAAAGCCGAATACAATTCATCCCGACGTGCCTTTGAAGCTAAAACGACAAGCTTAAACGACAAGCTTAAACGACAAACTTAACTCAGATCGCGGTATATATAATACGCCCGCGTCAACCCAATCGGCCAAACGACACCATTTTGTTCTTGCACGACAACAAGCGGCATAGGTTTCACGAGTTCCAGTTGACGGCGGTGTTTTGATTACAACCATGTATTTGCCATCATTGGCGTCGTTCGCCCTCGTTGGTGTCGCAGCCGCGCAGTTGTTCGCCAGACAGACGCCTGCTCCTACAACGACCGCATCAGCACCGGCAGTCACGGCAATCACGGGATGCCATCTCCATGATTCTCGAGTGTATGTTTCAAATACACCCCCAACAAACAGCATCTGCCATCACGACGTGTCATCATCGAACTGACTCAAGATCCATCAGGTACTGCATGGGGCCCGGAGAGACTGAATATCTAGTCCAGACGACGCCAACCCAGACCACGGATCTACCAGCCTCGTACACAGGCTGCCACAGCCATGGCTCCGAACTGTGAGTCCACAAAATCATCCATTCGTCCCAATCGCATTTGAAGTCATCGCACTGACACCTCATCCACCCAGGTTCTGCATCGCCCCGGACGGTGACGATGTGGAAATCAGCCTGCCCAACTCCGGAGGCAACAAGGAGGGCCACGCGGGAGGAAACACCGGCGGCAACACCGGCGGCAACACTGGCAGCAAGGAAAGTGGAAGCGGACACAAGCACTGCCATTTCCACGCTGGAGTCGAGTAAGTCCACGCGAATCCGAACAAAGTCCTCTTTTCCCCTCGCTCTTCATTTTCAAACACACCCCCCCCCCCTCCCCCAACCATGCGCAAACTAACATCTCGTAGACACTGCGTTGGCGAAGGAGAGAGCGAGGGCGGAGGAAGCAGCCAACCCAACTGCGGCATTCGCACGAGGGATTACAACATCGGTCTTCGAGTCGGTCTCCTCTTCGTCATCATGGCTACCAGCGCGCTAGGTACGTGACAACCGAACAACCTTGGAGGATACATCGAGCAGCCGATGGAAAACCTCGTACTGACCTAGATATCTGGGTTTAGGCGTTTTTGGCCCCATTTTCCTCCACAACATTCTCCCCAAGAAGCTTTCTCTCATCTTTACTATTCTCAAACAATTCGGCACGGGAATCATCATCTCCACGGCCTTTGTCCACGTAAGTTGGCCGCTGGATCTACTCCAAGAGATGGGATGGGAGAAAAGTCTCTAAAAAGCTGACTAAATAGCTCTTCGTCCACGCGACCCTCATGTTCGGAAACAAATGTCTAGGCGACCTTGGCTACGAGGGCACGACCGCCGCCATCTTGATGGCCGGTATCTTCCTGTCCTTCCTCATCGAATACATCGGTCAGCGCATCGTGCTTGCCAGGACCAAAGCCACATCTCATCTGAGTCGTGAGCAACAAGCCCAGGCCTTGCTTTCCAACGAGGTCGTGAGCATCCTGGTCATGGAAGCTGGAATCTTGTTCCACTCTATTCGTAAGTCATTGTCCTCAATGCTACAGAGTCGAGCCATTTCATTAAAAGAAGGAGACGAAGAGTTCTTGTCTACTTGACTTTTTGCTAACTAATATGTGCCTCAAGTTATTGGTCTCACGTTGGTCGTTGCAGGCGACTCATTCTTCATTACTTTATTCGTCGTCATCCTGTTCCACCAGATCTTCGAAGGCCTGGCTCTGGGTACTCGAATTGCCACCATTGGCACCAGCGCCGACGTACATCTCTTGCCACCTGTCACTCACCAATCCAGCAGAGATGGTGGGAGTGACGCCGATAAATCCGTCATTTCACCATCCGAGGAGGCTACCGACGGAACATTCCAGCTTAAGCAACCCCTCACCTTGTCCATGAAGAAGAAGCTGGGTCTGGCGGCTTTGTTTGCTTTTGTTACGCCCATTGGCATGGCCATCGGTATCGGCGTTCTGAACAAGTTCAACGGCAACGACAAGTCCACCATCATCGCCATTGGAACGCTAGACGCTCTGTCGGCAGGTATTCTGGTCTGGACCGGCGTAGTAGAGATGTGGGCGGCCGATTGGATGGCGGGTTCTCATGGCCACAAGGCAGAGCTTGCGGACGCGGATACGCTCACCGTTGTGCTGGGCGGCGCAGCCTTGATGACTGGTATGGCGGTTATGAGTCTCCTCGGTAAATGGGCTTAGACGCAATGATGGTACAGGTTTGAGAACGCGAAGGCATGACGGGCAACACGCAATGACATGATATCAGGACTATCCGCAGTTTTGCATCTTACGACAAGAGTGCGTCTGCATTTAAGTGAGCATCAGAATTTCAATCAACACAAAACCTTGTGGGCATACGCCCATTGATGAAATCAGCTTGATATCAGCGAGCTCGTGGTTACAGTACAGATGGGTTTGACTAGAAAATTTATAATGTCTCTTCTCTGCGCCATGATCAACATTCCAACATCTGTTCCGGTTTTCTCCTCGCTATCCACCTAATCCTTGGCTAAGACAAATGTAGCGTTGGTTCCATTACCTGGCAAAATTTGTATGCCATGTCCATTCAGATCCATAATATCCCAGTGATCAGATATTCGGGGTTCTCCGTACGGCCTCAAAGCTGCGATCCGCATGCTATGCGTTCAAGTTAGTCAAAGGAAACTGGGGAATGGTTTGATAACACAAGAGTTGTAGTAACCTGTAGTTCCCAGGTGCTATCTTCGTTCCATTTGATAGCTTCCCAAACCACCAGAATCGCTGATGTCCTCGTGAGACTCTTGTTAAAGGAAAGGATATGGTATCGTTGATGTCCACCAACGAGCTATCAAACCACAGAAACTTATCAGCATCACGAACTGAAGTAGCTGAGCCGATATATCCCCCTTTTCCAATCACAAGAGGGTATTGCCACTCTAATTCGGTCCAATCTCGCTCAAATATCTGGAACAATGTCAGTATATGTGCTTGGTACAGGGACTGTCATATAGAACACCAACATCCCATCGCAGATGAACACAAGGATAGCTGAGCCGAAGACTTAGATCCGCGAAATCCGTCGGCCGTCGCTCGGAATCGAAAGACCAGCTACCATGAGACATTAGCGTTGGTTAATCGCACCCCCTCTCCAAGAAAAACCCCGGGTGCCTCACTTGGCTCCTTCGTGCCATCCATTAATATTCGGTTTGCCATCAAACATGGTGTCGAAGGCTTTCTCTGTGTCATATGCCGCACCTGAACTCGAAATGTTAGTTTCGCTGAAAACCTCAAAATCTGACAAGGTTCAATAACTTCCCTCCATACGGAATGCAAAGCTTTTCGCCGTTATCACTTTTGATGTGGATTTTGCCGCTATACAAAGGGAGCATATTGTCGTCAACATCTTGAGGGAGTTTGAACGTGACACTATCCCCCACGATAGTCAGCGTATGCCATGCCAAGTCATCATGGTCAAATCTTACTTGAACGTCTTTGTTTGACCAGCCTTGATCCTCAAAGTTGGTGGAAGAGAAACGACGGCTGATATGTTGCGTGGTCGCAGTTTAGCCAACAGCTTAATTGCACCAGTTCCATCATATATTTCCACCCCAGGCAAAGGCTCGTGCTGGAAAGTGTAAAGAACCGTCCGATTTGCAAGATTTGTCACCTTAATATCCCAGCCCGGTCTGAATAGTTCAGTATCTAAAAGTGAAATGGAGTCGAATAACAGCTGGGTTTTGTATGTTAAAACTTTGCGAGCGTCAACAAGGCCAGCTCCCACCTGAAAAGGTGGTGCTGACTCGTTGAAGTTGATCTCGCCGGTACTCCAAGCGACGTTTCGTCCGCTAGTAATTATTCTACTTGCGAGGTCTATTGCGAAATTGGACCCATGTAGTTCCCGACCACCATGTTCTGACACATGCAAAGCTGCAATTCCAGCTATGTAAGGTGCAGCCATAGACGAGCCACTATCCGTTTCAAATCCATGATCGAGGTAAGTACTAATGATATCGTAGCCAGGGGCGCCGATATCCGGTTTTAATATCAGCTCATTGGTTGGTCCCCACGAGGTAAAGTAGGCCGCGACAGGTTTCGATGCTGACCCAACTTTGTGCAATTCGGGGTCGCCTGTAGTATTAATGGCTGCCACCGATACAACATGCCGTCCATTCGAGCCGACTCCAGAGTAAAAAGGACCGATTTCGCCATCGTTACCCGCAGCTATGGAAACAAAGACTCCTTTCTGAGCTATACGGCTCGCGACAAGGGCCCATGGACTATCGACAAAGCCTCCTGGTCGATTTATGCTGGCAGTGATGACGTCTGCCTGTACCGATATTAGCATGATACTCGTGTTTGTGTCAGATTGAAACTTACTCCAGCACTATAAGCGTCACAAAACGCTTGTATCAGGACGTCTTCAGTGGTGTCCGACTGTCCAGGCTCCTAGTGCAACGTATAAGCATTAGACGTTGTATGTCAGCTGCTCAACATACATCGGAGAACACTTTGTATATGAACAGCTCCGCCTCAGGTGCAACTCCAGAGAACCTTTTGACGATTTTGTTAGTGAACTGTAACTAACCACTGCACAGAGAGGGGAGAGGAAAATCTTGCCATTCATTCTCGCCTGCGATGATGCCTGCAACATGTGTACCGTGTCCCTTGTAGTCCATGGGATCATTATCGGGCTGCTTTGGATGGACTCTTTCAGAACGAGAATCCCCTTCAAAGCGAGCAGTAAGTGGAAAGCCCTGCAGTGCATGCTTCTTTGTATCACAAACGTACATTTCGGTCCAACAAGATCATAGCCCCCGGCAATTTTGCAGCCCGTGCCGAAGCAACCACCAAGCTGCAGATGCAAGTTCAGCTTTCGATTGTGTAGAGAGAATCTTGGCTAGCTTACAGCTTGATGGGAATAATCAACTCCTGTGTCAACAATTGCAACTTTTGTGCCTTTGCCCTTGAACCCTAATTCATGAAGCTCGTGCACCCCTGTCCACTGATGAACCGAAATGTTCCTGCCTTCAGCATTGATGGACCCCTTTCGGAGGGGAATTGACCGCGGAATTGACATCGTTTGAACAGGCCATACCCTCGCTATGCCTGAAATTTGTTGCAGAGAATCGACGTTCTCCAAGGACGTCTCAATTACAGCACCAGTGAAGATGTCGTGACAGTCGAATTTTTCCTGGGTTCCGGTATGAAGACGGTCAAATGACTGAGTAACAAAGTCAATGGATGATCTCTAAGGAAATCGTTAACCAGATGTCTACCACTGCTTGCATGACCGAAAATCCGAAAATTACCGACTTCAGATATTTCGATGATGTACTTTTGCGTAATTCCAATACCTGCTGAGGAATCTATCTTCGGAGAAGAATCGGCCGAAGAGTAGTTTTTAATGACAGCTTGAGCGGCTAAAGTGAAAAGAAGAACGACGGCGCACTTCGACATCTTGATGGGTGAGAGTGTGTAGGCTGGGCTAAGACTGGTTGTTAGGAGAGTTGGTCATAAAAGATTATTGGAGGAGCTCGAAATATTATGGCAGAACCGCGCAAATATCAACGAGAGGGGTTAAAATAGATTCCCATAGGTACGCGTGTCGTGTTGATCAGATTGGTGAGACGTCACAAACAAGTGCTGGACCTTTGAAGGGACGACCTGGTCGATTGCTGCAAATTTCGCCACTTTTTGCAGAGTCCCAGGAATGAGGTTGGCCAGAATATCTCCAATCCTTGAACGGCAGACAGCGTTTGCTGCATTTCCTCTTACCTAGGACGAGAATCTGGTTGAGCACGAGGGGGGGTGATTGCAACTTCCAAGGAAGGAGCTTCCGTATGTTACCGCCTCGAGCAGGCTGGGCAGGAACGAAGGGCTCATCTGTGTTCATCAGGAGCCATGTCGCGCAGGCATCAACAGCACTTATCAAATCTCCTACGATGTTGATTTTACTGCCCAGGTTGCGCAACGTCTTGACCTGAATCAGCGTGACAAAATTTGCAGGCTCTGGGGTTCTGTTGTTCACTATTCAGGATCGTAGAACGAGGCCACTATTCAGGATCGTAGAACGAGGCCACTATTCAGGATCGTAGAACGAGGCCACTATTCAGGATCGTAGAACGAGGCCACTATTCAGGATCGTAGAACGAGGCCACTATTCAGGATCGTAGAACGAGGCCACTATTCAGGATCGTAGAACGAGGCCAGCTTTTTGGTGTGCTCGGCCAACAGCGACGGCACTTTCATACATCATCACACTCAGTCCAATAGAGAATGATGGCGAAACGCGTGCGACCAGACATCATTCGGCAAAACGCTCACTCATTGTGCGACAACATTGGACTACCCTTGTGGCACCCATTCATTCGACCGGGACGAGGGGCTGTCCGATACCAGAAAGGAATGCTCAGATTTAATGTTGCGTCGTTTTCATGGTACGATGAAGTATGTCAGGGATTGGGTTGTCCTATTGCGAAAGCGAATGATCCGATATTATAGACCAGAAGTATTTGGAACTGATATGAGGATAAGCCCCACCAAAGAAGCGAGAATTTCGGTGGATAATTTTCATTGGCGCCAATATTGTTATCGAGGACCGCTCGTTTGTCCGCACTCCACAGTCCCGCTCACGAGCACTTCCCGCCAGCAGGTCAGGGACATGGACGGCAAAGTAAATTGAAGCGCCATGTTTTCATGATGTCAAGAAAAAGTTGCAGGGCACGACGGAACGACTGGGGGCGTTGCTGGGCATCCCCCTCCTTCCCACGTCTTGTTAATCTCTCACACGTCACGGAGTGCGTCCGCGCTGAATGGGCACACTTGCGCCAATGATCAGCTATAGCATATTCGTAATGAAGATGCATCTCAAGGAAGCAGACATTATGAGCACCGCGGCGCCTTGAAGTGATTCGAACAAATATTAGAACGTGTCTGTCTTCTTCCAGTCTCTCCTCTCCCCAGGAAGCTGTCGCGCCTGCCATGCCTGCCGTGCCTGCCGCGCCTGCCGCGCGAACCATGTGGCCACCAAACCACTAAGCCACCAAACGCTCAACCGGACCTGACGGACTTGAGTCGTGGCAGGTCGGCTTTCTTCATCGACTGCAGGATTGATTTGCCTGGATGGCGGGATTGATGCGAATGAGGCCAGCCGCCGGGGCACCGCTTTTCCATCACGCTTTTCCATCACGCTTTTCCACCACGCCGTCCGCCCATCGATGAATCAATCAATCCATCCTCCGATCCTCGACCATGCCCCCGGGGTCTCGACCATGGGGGTCTCGACCCCTGCCTGACCACCCCTGAGTCCTGACCCCCGCCGCTCGCAAATGCTCCCAAATGCTCCCAAATGCAGCATTGGGAGGGAACCTGGGAACCCCCCCAAATATCCACCATCTGTTGTTCCCCAGTCAGAGTCAGTCAGTCGCCATCCACACCATCTGCTTCGTTGTCTGCTCCGTAGTGGCTTTCTTCTCCTCTTCCACCCACATGATCCGTTTGTCCCTCCTTTATCACTCTTACTATCCCCTGGCACCTCGTTGCGGTTGTGCTGCCGTTCTTTTCATCCTAGACTACAGGAGAAATTGAAAGTTCATTCGGCGTTCTGTGGGATACAACTTACTCCTGGCGATTCCCAGTCTCACATTTTGCTTAATTACATTCATTCCACTAATACAAAACGGCGCATCGGAAAGCAAGACTATTGGTCTATCTGACCGTCTTTGCCGCACATCCCGTCAATCCACCGACGACGTTGTATCCTTGGCCTCAAGCTCAAGCTTAGCTTGTGGACTTTACTCGTTTCGGTCGTTCATTTGTCATTGCTTGCTTCAAAGCTGCTAGCTGCTCTCATTGTCTCTCTTTCTCCTTCCCTATCTTCTCCTGTCCTCTGATTAGATCCTCACAATCATCCTCTTTGCCAATCATGGGCCAAAGCATCTTCGACCGAATCCAGGCGAAACTGGAGCTCTTCCGCCTGGAACAACGATATACTCGCCGCCGCAATCGCCGATCAACCTTCCAGTCCAATGCCATCTATGTCGACGGAGAGTACGTCTTCCAGACCCCCAACAGTACCGGTTCTTCCGCAGAGTCCAGCAATGTGCGCATCGACGCTCTCCACGGCGACATGGTCTCACCAGCCAAAACCACACCCGTCACCACATTCTCGCCCGACGTTCGTCGTGATGTTGCAACGCCTCAACGCAAGCGACTGAACCGCTTCAGCTCCATTGCCAGCCTGGGTGGCACATTTGCATCCAAAGAAAGACCGCATTGGTAGAGCGACGCACCAGCATGATCAGCTGATGAGATTTGATCCCCTCGAAAAAATGCAACCAGAAATAAACCATCACAGCCACAAGACGTGGCACTTTGGGGATGAGGCCCCACGACTGTGTTTCTCACTGCATACAGGAGCGGTATAGCTTGCATCTATATACGTCCAAGACACGGGGCAACAGTGCTCAGGCTCTGGCCCCGTGAGAGAAGAGGGGAGTTTTATATGACGCATCTTCAGGTCGCGCTGAGCAGACCGCGCGACGCTTTCACGAAACCACCCGGCTGTATATGGATTCCGGGTGTTGGAAAATATTGATCATTTTGGGTTATGCGTTACGTTACGGCTGTCAGGGCATTGGATACCTTTGTTACGACACGCCTGCAAAAAGCAGTTGGGGTGGGGGGGGCAAATGGTGTTGTGGCATTCTAGGTACTTTTTTTTGTTTTCTTTTTTTACTTTCCTTCTGTGGTTTTACTTTCTTTTTCTTTTCTCTGGGAGCATTATCGCGCAGTAGCACTTAAGTATTCAGTTGATTCTTTGTACATGGATGCCTCGAATGCCACAATCTTGAACACTTCCAAGACACCCAGCAGCAATTGATGCTCCAGCATCGAACACGTGAGGAAGCAAGAATCTGGGCAGTCGAGTGTTGAAGCATATTGAATGGAGGATATACCGCTGTTCCGGTTCCGGTTCCAGTTCCGGTTCCAGTTCCGGTCTCGCCATGCAGCACCACCATTCCTTAAACTGCCAAGTCTCGTCCATTTTGCAACAACCAAAGCCACTCACCGTCCGCACAGCCCATCAATCGCATCCCCCCTCTTCCTTCCGCGCGGCTGGTGAAACAGGCTATCACTCTGAAACAGTGGGGAACACGATCTCGACTTTCCTTTTCCTATCAATGCATGATCTTTCTGGTGTGGGGTTAGCATCGAGAATGGCAGACCAGACGAATGCTTAGGTTTGACAAAAAGGGGATGGCATGAGGTTATGCTGTCTCCGGGAATTGGTTGGATAGGAGGGTTGTGCCGTGGTTGCTCGATTGAAGTTTACGGCTCGGACAATGGGAGCATTTGACGGTGCGGCTACCGCGGTGACAACAATTGTCTTTACTTCTAGGGATCAACTAGAGTAGGCTTTTTGCAAAGTTGTACGGAGTATATATTGCAGGTTTGCCTCGGGTGCTGGCCGAGTGACGAGTGACATTTACACATCACGGACACCGTGCAGGGTAGCGAGGCACAAGATGACGCACTGACTCGCGGGATTTCAACGCTGTCCAATGACTCTTCAGAATATTATGTGTCTCTTCATCACAGATATGCAAATACGCTTTGAAATCATGGGCCTTCTCGCCTTTCTCAACCCCAACACGTCACGTTCCACGCCACAACGCCTGATCTTGCTTCACAGGCAAGCCTATGCAAAAACACTACCACTCTGCTCTACAAAAAAAAAATGACACGATAAAAACGCCTTCACATTATTCGACAAAAAAAAAAAGAAAAAAAGAAAGAAAGAAATAAAAGAGCCATGACATCCTGTCAATAGCCCACAAGCCCTCGTGATGCAGCAAAATCACGAGCACCGAGCGCTGTCGTCGTCTCATTAGCGTCGTCGTACACTTGCAGCAGTCTAGCCATTGGCTTGGACCTTGATTTTCGAGGCTGGATTCGTATGGTTTGATCGTCAAGCAGTTCTTCTTCAACATCTGCGTCGTCCTGATCCGAACCAGCACGTTCGAAGTGGCTGGTAGGACGAGGGCGCCTTATCCTCCTCTCATGCCGCAGAGGACTTTTCATAGGACTGCGCATGACGGAGGAGTGTTCACTGGAAACCCCCAACCGGTTGCGCAGGCGCTGAATCTTCCCAATCAGCTTTGCTTGTCCGGGAAAGTACGGGAGTGCCAATTCATATGCTCGGAGCGCCGACGCATCGTCGCCCTTTTCTTTGTGTTGCCTTGCAGCCAAAAGGTACCGCAGACCATCGGATTTGGAATCTTCGCGCCTCTCTTCGCTTTCTATGCGCCTCTCCAGGGCCTCAAGCCGCCTCTGCATCGCCTCGCCGATCCCAGGTTGCGCAGGCGACTGTTCATGTTGGATCGTGTTCTCGGCGGCCGAGCGCAGCGCCAGAATCTCACCGACCTTCTTCTCCACCATAGCTTCGATTTGGGAGGCCGTCACTGTGATGGAAGGTTCTTCTGTCATGGGGCGAGCCATCTTGCTGGGCCGCGCAATGCCCGAGTCCTGATCCGAAGGTCGTTTGTGAGCTGCACTTGGCCGAGGAACTAAGCTCACACTGACCACGGGCCGAGGAAGCGCGGTCGACATGGTCATGGTCTTTGCTGGAGATTGCCTTGCTTTGTCTGTGTAAACACTAAACGATTTGATCGGCCGCGCCACGTCGACGGTCGCCTTGGCAGCCACGTTGCCATTATGCACGTTGTGTGCGCTGAGAGCGTTAGCCAGCGGCCGGAGGGGTTGTCGCTGGACGGTATTGGAGCTAGACGATCTGGGGAATTGCTTGAAGACGACTTCGTTTTCAATCTCACGAACTTCTATCCGCTTGGCTCGGGAGCTGACGTTGAGGCTGCTAAGAGTATCGAGGTGGTAACTTCGAAGGGGAGCAAGATTCAAGATCATGACAGTAATGCCGTTGTTCTGACCAAGGGACAGAATGCGGGTCATCTTGGATTCTCTGTACGGAATTCGCTTGTCGCCTCTGGAAATAGCATCGATGCATTGGCTGAGGACGAACAGACTCTTGTTGATGGCCGCCGATTCGACCAGCCGCTCCTTGCCATTGTCGGTGCGGCGATTGTCTTCCGAGCCTGCCAGGTCAATGGCAGACACGGTGCTCTCCTTGGTCAATTCCTCAGACATTTGCGTGACCTTGACGCGCAAGATGGCATGGCTTCTGCTGCTGTGAGCATTCAGCTTGGTGGACGCGGTGACGCGGTTGTTGTTCGCCTCGATGTACATCTTCTCAAAGTCCCGCAGATCCTCACATGCTCGTTCTGACAAGCCAGCAACAACAGTTCTACCATTGGCCTCTGCTCGAAGGGGTAGCCCCGAGGGAGTTCTCTTGTCGGGTGACTCGAGAAGATCGAACACCTTGTCGTTGTAGATCTCGTAGTACGACAAGCTGACTTTTACCGTCGTGCTCCCCTCGGTATCCTTGGTGATCTTCTTTCCTCTGCGGAACACACCAGAAAGAAGCCTAGGAATGACTCCCCTGTCGGCAAGTTTGAGGCCACCACGCATCGTGTGCGTTTTGCCTGTGCCCGTCACACCGTACGCGAAAATCGTGACATCGTACCCTTGGAACAATGATTTGAGATGCGGTTGCACTGCCCGAGGTTTTAGCCATGCCAATTGTGAAGAAACACGCGTGCCCGATGCACGCTTTGAGGAGGGATGCGTGGCCATTCGGCGCCACTCTGGGCTCACACCGTACCTTCGGAAGTAAACAGCGTCTCCTGCGATGTTGATTGATCGTACACGGCGTTGAACGCGAACGAGAACTCTTCGGCCCCGTTCTTGGGACTAGGGATCTTGATGACTGTGTTTGGCTTGCCGGGCTCTGCAGAATCAGGACGGACAATGATGTCCTTGTCCAGCTCCTTCTCCAAGAGCGGACGTATCCTGGCAACGACGCGGACAGACATGGCGGACCACGAGGAACGAATGCATGCAAGGCAAGCACAAAAATGCAACAGAAACGCGATCAGGAAAGAATACCAACCAAGGGAACGACAGACCGCTGCTCCGCACCACAGGGCTACGTGATAACTTGTACTGATCAAGGCTCGCTCGCTGGCAGT
Organism: Epichloe aotearoae; assembly: GCA_000729855.1. NCBI lineage: Eukaryota > Fungi > Ascomycota > Sordariomycetes > Hypocreales > Clavicipitaceae > Epichloe > Epichloe aotearoae. The sequence goes on along the minus strand of JFGX01000370.1, from coordinate 7,073 downwards.
AGTTGGTCTATTGGTTGTTGGCGCCAATACGGATCCGTACGGAGCACAAAACGAGATTGGTCGTCGGGTTGCCTGGGCAACGCCGCGTCTGGCCAATCCCGGCCCTATGGCCCTATTGGTTCGGGGATCGGAAAAAGCCGTTCTGCGAGCCGAGCCTGACGGAAAGGGCTTGTCGACGTCAATTGAAATCAAGCCTCTCGTGTCGCGACCGCCAAACGGAGACGGTGTCTCTCTGAACGAGCACAGGCATGATGATGCGAGGCTCATCGTCGCTGGTGAGATCCTCTACCCATGGCTTCCGAGTCCAGAGGTCGGCGGCTTTCGTCGTGTGCTGGCAATGCCGCACCATTCAAATCAGCGCCGCACCAAGCACCGACTCGCCGCGAGTGACGAAGGATGCTTTCGGAGCCTCCTTTGACAGCTCGAGAGACATGGCAGGTGAGCCTCCTCTCCCCTACAGAGCGCGAGACTGTCTTAGCGCCCTTGCTGACGTGTAGTATTCTTATCTCGAAGATGCTCGATTTGAAGTTCTCGGATCACCATACTCGATGCTCTCCGTGACACTTTCAGCTTCCCAGAAGCTCTACACAAGGCGGGGCACTCTTGTTGCCGTGGCGGGCAAGCCAGATAATGTACGTATGGCAACCGAATCAAACCATGGTCGGCGCGAGCTGGCTCTTTCACTTTTTGGCCGAAACGGGACTTGTTGTCACTGACACATTGTGCACTAGGCTCAATCTACCTTGTCGCTGTTGAACCCCCTCCCCCGAGCAGCATTTGGAGTTCCGTTCCTCTACCAACGCATATCTTCGACCACACCTATCACGGCACTCATCTCTTCCAAATCACCGACGACGACATTCTCGGTACTGCATCTCGATGGAACGACTGATTGGATAGTATCGCAGCGGAATGCTCTGCTCGCATGGACCGGGCACACCCTGACGCCGTCGTCGCGAATCCAGCGCAAGCTCGCCCTGGCGCACTGGGGCAGCACTCACCTGACCGGCAGAGGATTGGCTGCTCTGTCTGCCCCAGGGCAGGTTTACCAACTGACGCTGAGCGAGGGAGAGGAGTTTGTCGCTCACCCTGGAAGCGTCGTAGCCTACGCAGTTTCGAGGAATGCGCCGCAGCCATTTCGGTTAAAAAGCACGAGCTTGCGTCTTCAAATCCCTTCGTTGACTCGGTGGCTACCGGAAATCGAGTTCATGAAGACTGTGCGCAGTTCAGGAGTCTACAAGTTCCTCGCGACATCCTTGCACAACGTCAGAACCATGGCACGTCGCACAGTTTGGGGAGATCGTCTGTTCCTCCAATTCAAAGGACCCACCACGATTCTCATGTCAAGTCGGGGTGTCAGAGTTGCCGATGTCTTGTCCGGCGATCAAATCAATGAGATTGCTGACGCTCCTGCCGGCGCTCTTCCTGCCGCCATGGAGCAGGCAGGCAAGCCGGGGGGGTTGCTAGAGAAGGAGGCTGAGTCGGAAGCAGAGGTTGCCGCCAGCAACCTGCATGTCGCATCGGTACAGACGGATGGCAAGGTAGTTTTTGAGGAAGGAAAGCAGCTGAAAGATTCTCTGCGGTAAAGCCATCTGAATTGGCAGTCAAGACTCTTGTTCTTTTGTATTTTCAACGGACCAGATGTGAATACGAACGTGTATCGATGTTAGCATTCACGTCCCATGAGCAACTCTAGGACCCGTATTCGCATTCGGGATCCTCCGCGGGATGTTCCGCGACTATCCCTGCAATTCATTGACGTTTTGTAACACGGCATGTGGCCAGGGGACAAAATGTTCTTTCTCGCATTCTGCGCCCCAGGAGACGTGGCCTCTGCAATCTTGCATGGTGTACGGAAAATAGCCCACGAGCTGTTACACCCTCTGCTCAGAATCCTCGAACCCCATAAAGTCAAAGCTGCATATAACCATACCACAGTGATGATGGATCTAGAAAAGGCCAGTTTCAAAAGAAAAGCATGACCTTGATATTGGTCTGACGAATCATATAATGAGGGTACCAACACATAGATGTTCCTCATGTAGAAGGTGGTCGCCAGAGGACTTTGATGAAACCTTCATGCACAGTGCGTTGTTGGCGATCGGCCTGTGACTTGGCGTCGGTACCCAATTCCAAATATTGTCATGACAAAATGCATTGAGGCAGACATTTCTTCATCTTCGCTCAACCCGCATTCCAAAGCATCGGAGCTTGATATACTTGCAGAATTACTCACGTTACAGACCGCACTCAATAATGGATGAGCATCAGGTGCTTAGGGTTCTTAAATTGACAGCCATATATGCTCATTTGCTCCATCAAGTACAGCTCGACTTCTCGCACGACTTCAACATACTCGGAGACACTTGAAACATCCACATGCTACCATCTCTTGTACAAGAAACCACGCCCACGACGTTTATTTGGTGTGCAAGCTAATCGTCTCGGCTGCCTTTTTCCACAAGCCATTACGCTGCCACGTCCACTTGGTCAAAGCTGGGGGATCCATACCAGACTCGAAGGCCATGTTTCGCGCGGCAATTTGCTCATTCTGTAGTATCTGCCTGGCCGAGGCACCTCGGTTACGCAGCGCGGGTATGCGGTCGATGGCATCCATGGCGAGGCTGAATCGGTCAGTCTGGTTGCGAATAGCCAGCTCAAGCGGCGTGTCAATGTTGCCCTTCTCCCGGTAGCCGCGGACGTGCATATTCTTGCTTCCCGGTCTCTTGTAAGTGAGTCTGTGGATCATCCATGGATAGCTGTGGAAGTTGAAAATAATGGGTGTGTTGTCAGTAAAAAGGCTCACCCACTCGTGGTCAGTTAGACCGTGGGGATGGTCCGACGGATGAATCAACTTGAAGAGGTCGACGCAGTTGACGAATCGGATCTTGAGATCAGCGAATTGGGTTAGCAACAGATCGGTGGCGGCGAGAGACTCCTGTGTGCTAATGTCGCCACAAGAGGCCATGATGACATCGGGCTCGCATCCCGCATCGGTGCTGAATCGCGGCCAGATACCGATGCCCTTGGTGCAGTGCTGAATGGCGCTTTCCATATCCAAATACTGGAGATGGTCCTGCTTGTCTGCCACCACGACGTTGACGTAATTGCTGGATTGCAAGCAGTGGTCCATGACTATTGTTTTTTCTCTTGGTCAGTGGTTGATCTCTTCGATATTTCATCCTTGGGGTTTACAATGGCTTACCGGACAACAAGCAATTACCATCCGGTGGCAAGTAGATCCGTACAACTTCAGGACTCTTATTGGCAACTATATCAAGAAAACCAGGGTCTTGATGGGTGAATCCATTGTGATCTTGCCTCCAGACGAGTGCAGTAAGGAGGATGTTCAGCGAAGCCACCTTGACACGCCATTCTACTTCGAGGCACTTTTCAATCCATTTGCAATGCTTCACCGATGAATTAGTCAAACTGCACGCCCTGCTGAAAGGGGGTGTTGTTCTTGTTCTCTTACCTGATTGACCATGGAGTCGATGATATGAATGAACGGCTCATAGCTATTGAGCAAGCCATGTCGACCGCTGAGAATATAGCCTTCGAGCCAGCCTTCACACGTATGCTCAGAGAGCATCTCCATGACTCGGCCAGCCATGGCGAGGTTGCCACCATTTTCGTCCTCCTCGAAATAGTCACCCATCCAGACCTTCTTACCGGCTTCATATACGCGGGCCAATTTATTGGACTCGGTCTCATCCGGTCCAAAGAGTCGGAAGTTGTGCATGTTCTGCGCCATGATATCTCTCAAGAATACAGACATGTTGGTCATGCTGCCAAACATGGTAGCACCCGGCTTGTCAACCTTGACGGCATAGTCTCTGAAGTTGGGCATCTTCAGTGGTTTCTTGAGTAGGCCTCCGTTGGCGACGAGGTTGGCACTCATGCGGCGGTTGCCCTCAGGGCAGAGAGTTCGCAGGGCCGCGATGGGGCCACCATCCTTGTCAAATAATCTTTCGGGCTCGTAGCCTCGCATCCAGGTCTCGAGAACCTTGAGATGATCAGCGTTGGTATTCACATCGGTAATGGGTACCTGGTGGGCTCTCCAGAACCCTCCAAGATAGTTGTCGACTTTTCGGGGAGCAGTCCATCCCTTGGGCGTTCTCAGAACAATCATGGGCCACCGGGGGCGGAATGCTTTGCCGCTATCGCGGGCTTGCTTCTGATACTTCTTAATTTGACTGACACAATGCTCCAGTGTGGCAGCCATGGCTTGGTGCATGCTCTCGAGCTCATCGCCTTCAACAAACAACGGCTCCCAACCATAGCCAATGAACAAGTTTTTCAGTTCATCGTGGGAAATGCGAGCAAGAATAGTTGGATTGTTGATCTTGTATCCATTGAGATGAAGCACGGGCAAGACGGCACCGTCCGTGATTGGGTTGAGAAACTTGGTCGAGTGCCAGGATGTAGCGAGAGGACCGGTCTCAGCTTCGCCATCGCCCACCATGGTGAGTGCAATCAAGTCTGGGTGGTCGAAGACTGATCCAAACGCGTGTGAAATTGAGTAGCCCAGTTCACCTCCTTCATGAATGGAACCGGGAGTTTCGGGCGTGGCGTGAGATCCAATGCCCCCTGGAAAGGAGAAGTACTTGAAGAACTTTTGAAGTCCTTGGATGTCCAGAGACTTTTCCGGGTATACTTCAGAGTAAACACCTTCCAGGTAGGACTGAGAGAGTACAGCGGGGGCACCATGGCCCGGGCCGGAGACAAAATAAGCATCCAAGTCATATTTCTTGATAAGACGGTTGAAATGCATATAGGTGAAGATCTGACCGGGAGCAGATCCAAAGTGGCCGAGAAGACGAAGCTTCAGGTGCTCTTTCTGAAGTGGTTCGCGAAGAAGAGGATTTTCTCGCAAATAGATCATACCAAGTGCCAAGTAGCAACTGGCCTTGAAGTAGTCGTTGTAGAGATCAATGTCATATAAACTTAAAGGGTTTCCCTTGACGGTAGAGCGAGCAGGCCCGAACGCCCGGATGGACAATTCGTCTCCCATTGCAGATGAAGCGAACGGAAGGTAGCTCGGAATGGTAAGTTGAAGCTTGTATGATTTTGAGTTTGAAGCTCGAAGAACGATGAAAGAGTCGCAATGCACATAAGGAGCCCACTACGTAGTCGCGGAGTTGGAGAAAAGAGATCAGGTACCTCGGAGTACATGGAACGGAAAAGTAGCTCCATATGCAATGACCATGACGGGCGCGCCCTTATGACAGGTCATGACGTGACGAGCAGACAATTACTCCGAATAGTTATGGATACAGGCAGTTGCCGGGCTTCCACCTATAATTGCCGATCTGCAGACAGGTAGCGGCAAGAGGAAGGGACTACATGTGTTTGGGTTTGGATGATGCGAAGGTTGTGCCATGGTGGTCGGAGACAAGAGTCAATTCGTCGAGAGGATGCGGATTGGCCGGATGTCGAGGGAGGTGCAATGCCACATTGCTTCGTTCCTTTTTGGATCCGTGACCGTGGTTCGAAAGTTGTGTTGGATGAGGGACGGACGACAACCTGGAAGGACCTGGAAGGACGAGAATCATGACATAATTGATCAGGCAAACTGGAGCAATGGCAGGTGCCCCGCCACCAGAACGGGTAAGAACGAATGTCAAAGATACACGTCACAATTGTTAGACCGAGCAGCTAGGGTTAGAAATGAGGGCATGGATTGAGTTATCCCACCCTATAAGAGGGCGTGGACTACGGTTTAAATAACTAAGTACCTATACTATAGGGAGTATAATCTACCTATATAAAATATACTATATATTTACTAAAGGTCTAGAAAGTAACTAGAAAGGTAGGTCCTAGTGTCTAAGATAACTATAAGTAATTAAATACTTATAGTAAGGTATAATATATCCCCCTAGGAGGCCTATAATTAAGGCTTCCTATAATCTATTAAATAATTTAATTAAATTAATTAGAGTAATAATTTAATTAAATTAATTAGAGTAATAATTTAATTAAATTAATTAGAGTAATAATTTAATTAAATTAATTAGAGTAATAATTTAATTAAATTAATTAGAGTAATAATCTAATTATTATTAATTAAAGTAAGGTTTTCTAGGAATTCCTACTCTTTTAGATTAGTACTAAGTATTTAATCTAGTAACTATATAAGCCCTAAGGCCTTTCTAAAGTCTATAAAAGCCTTTCTAGTTAGTAGCTTTATAAGGCTATTAGTAATTATCTCTTTAGTAGCCTTCTAAGTTATATTAAAGGTTCCCTTTATAACCTCTTAATAAAGCTAGTAGTAATAGATATTAATATAATATAATTAGGTTATAAGCTTAATAAATTCCTCCTTAAGAAGATAAATTATCTATATATTATTATATTTAATCTTAAGGGTATTATCTCTAAGATATAATCTAACTTCCTAATATAATTACTTAAAGGTAATTAGCTCTTTACTATAATATAATAGCACTAGAAGCTTTACTTCTATAAAAAAGGTTATAATAATCTTTTATCTTCCTACCTTAAAGAGAATAAGACCTCTAAAAAGCTTTATAATATAGCTTTATAAGCTTCTTCTAGTAATTAGATTATTAGTAAAGAAAGTATTACTATAAGCTTTAAGTTTAGGATTATTACTATTAAATTTAATTAAGAGATTTACCTATATATAACTATACTCTAAAGCCTTTTTTATAGCTTTAATATACTATAGCCTTAGGCACTATAGGTACTATAATAGTTATAATACTATAAAAAAGATATCTAGCCTTAAGATAATTATAGGATATAGTAATATACTAACTAGAGATTAATATCTTTTTAAATCCTTTATATTAACCTTACTATTATAGAGATTAAGTAAAATAGTAGTTATAGGTACTATTAGCCTTTAATTTAGGACTTTTATATTAAATTTAATTATAGCTTTATTCTAATAAAACTTCTAATTAAGCTATAATTATTAGTCTTTATAATCTCTAATAATTTTAACTCCTAAGAACTATTATAATTTACTAAGGTCCTTAATATTATACTTCTTAAAGAGTCTCTCTTTAAATTTATTATAAAAAGCTAATTTTCCCTTAGTAAAT
>JFGX01000369.1:0-26534 GCA_000729855.1 Epichloe aotearoae | reverse complement strand
AAATTCCTTTTATATAGCAGCGAATACTATTAATATATTATTAAATATAGTAGTTTATTTACCTATATTAAGATATTATCTATACTATACTATTATATCTCCTTAGAATAGCGTTTAAATCTTTTTCTAAATAATATCTTACTAGCTAGGATTAGTATAATATAAGTAATCTTTAACTACCTAGATCTATAATTTAATATTATAGAAAATAGTCTACTTTCTATTATATATAATAAGGTTATTACTAGCTTCTTCTAGTTTATTATAAGGCTTAAAGTATCTAATATCTATAATCTTCTATATTAAATTTATATTTTATTTTACTATCTTTACTTACTAACTATACTAATTCTAATTTAGCGCTAGATCTATCCTTCCTTAGTAGCTAGGGTTAGTATACTATCCTTAGTCTAGGTAATATAGTACTTAATACTATACCTAGTAAGGATTTAGCTACTACTATATAAATCCTTACTAATACTATAGTAATATAAGTTATACTACTTATCCTAGGTAAGTATTTAAGTAGTTTTTATATTATCCCTAGTTACTTAGTAAATATACTATTCCTTATATAGTATTTTATACTATTAGTATTAAACTTACTAAGGTACTAGTACCTTATAAGTTTCTAAGTTTAGTTACTAATCTAAATACTAGCTAGTCTATTCTAGTTATTACTTTATTTATTATAGCTTACTATATAGCCTATTACTATTCTAATACTCCTTATAATAACCTTATAGTATTATATTTAGTAAGCCTAGTTTAAAATTCCTTTAATTCTAGTATATTTCCTAAGGGTCCTAGTTATAAGTCTTCTAAATTTAACTTTATTAATTAGTTAGGGGGTTTAGTATATTAAGTAGTAGTGTTATTTTTAGGGTAGTTTATAATTCCCTTTTTATCCTTCTCTATATCTTTCTTAGTCTTAGTGGTTATAATACTATTTATAGGACTAGTAATACCCTTTACTTACTACTTTAAGGCCTTATTACTCTTTAATCTAGTAGATTTATTAAGAAATCCTTTAGATTTAGCTTTGCTAATATAGATTTTAACTTAATTCTAAGTAAGATATATAGCTTATAAATCTACTAGGTTTTAGTAAATAGGTAGTTCTTAATCTCTTAGCTATTCCCTTTTTTTAAGAATTCTATTATTAAATTTATATCTTATAAGGTTATTTAAATCTTCTTATTTACTAGTTCTAATAAGTTTCTATTTTTAATATCTAAAATCTAGGTTTATACTATTAAATATCTAAAATTAATAAATAAGGTATAGTTTATTTTTAGTAACTAGAAAAGCAAATTTATATTATAAATAGTTAGTTTTAGGCATAGGGTTTCTATATCTAGGTTACTAGAGGTATATAATAAATAAATCTCTAATTACTACCACTTATTATATACTAGCTTTATATAATATAAAGTTAAATCTATTAAAGGGGCTAATAGATTTAACTAGTTATAAGTTATACTAATTTTACTTGTAAAAGCTACTATTAGGTATAATATATAATGTTAGAAGTAAGTTAATTCTTCTAACTAGAGTGCCGAATCCGGCCCTATAAACGTCCCTCATGACTGAGCTCATTCTGCCACGTAACAAACGCCCTACCGCAGTTGCCTAGGGGCTAGTCCTTAACAATTCTTAATATTCTCTTCTTACTTTTTAGTCTAGAAGGTAGTCTCTTTATTAGTTATTATAACCATAATATAAATTCTATACACTCTTATATATATAGCTTCTAACTAATTAAAGTAGAGTGTAATATTAGTCTTTAATAGAATTATAAAGATATAATATAGCCCTATAGCTCTATAGATAAAAAGAGTAATATATTAGTCTTTATTATACCCTAATAATTAAGTAAAGAGGTTAAAAAAGACTACCTAAAGTAGCCCTAAAGGTAATAACCTTACTTAAAGGACTTATAATATTTACCTCTATACCTTAGCTATTTAGTAAACCTTATATTTACCTACGCTCCTTTCCTTTAATAGAATTTAAAGCTTCTTAAGTACTTAATTTATTATATCCTTACCTAGATATACTAATCTAGTGTGCTATAGGTCTATAGGCATTATTATAATAGCCTTTAGGTCTTATAAATCTCCTTTAATAGCAAAAGCTTCTAATAAGCTTAAGCCCTTTATATATAGCTATATACTAATAATCTAAGTTTAAAATATCTCCTAATTACCTCTTACTAGGTCTATTACCCTACTAGTAAGGTTATCCTACCTTATTCCCTTTAGTATAAATAGTTAAAGAGATATAAGGTTTATAAAGAAAGTTAGCTAGTACTAGGCTTTTAATAAGATAAGGGTCTAACTATGTATTAAGATAATCTAGGCTATGCTAATACTATAAGCCCTAGTAATACTATAACTGTTACGTGCTAGAATACGCTTTATAGGGCTTGATATCGCTACAACCTGTAACTATGGTTATAGCTGACCTTTTAGTCTAGTGGGTTAAGCACTAGATTATAGGCCTAAAAATTCCGTAACAATAACTTACTCTAATTCTAGGGTGCTTATTATAATTAAGGTTAATAAACTAGCTCTTATTATTAAAGATATAGCTTAAGGTATTACTATTAAGTATAACTTATAATCTTTCCTAGGCATAGAAAGCCTTTAAGGACTCTCCTAAAGTTATAAATATAGTATTATTTTCTTTAGGTTCCTTTATACTATTATCCTTTAACTATATATTATATACCTTTTTTATATTATTAGGTTAATAATTTATTACTTCTTTTACCTTCTTTAATAGCTCTTTATTAACTTTCTAATCCTTTAGTAAGTAAAGTATTTTATAGGTTTTCTATAAATCCTTTAACTTCTTTACCCTATATTTTTTATAGTAAATATAGGGGTTTTTCTTTATTACCTTCTCTTTTTTAGCTTTATCCTTTACTTTACTATTAAGAGTTAGCTTAGTTCTAAAGGCTTTACTAGTCTTTCCTTAAGACCTCCCTTAGGCTTTAATTAGGTACCTAATTTTACTTATAATATTATAGAAATCTAGGACCTTTCCCTTACTCTTCACTATATATATTAATAAGTTAATTTAAGCTAAGATTATAGGAAATTAAGCCCTAATAGCGTTATTAATTATTTCTATAGGTAAGTTACCCTTTATAATAAGGTAGTTTACTTAGAAGCACCTCTTATAGCTAATTAAAGTATCTATAAGCTACTTATTAATATTTACCTTTATAAGGTTCTATTTAATAATCTTATTAAAATTAACTTTAGTATAATACTTAATAGTCCTGCTTAAAGGTATTATATTTCTTATAAGCTCTTTAATCTTATTATAAAGAGATATATACCTTAAGGTTATTTACTTATATTTAGGCCTAAGTGTTATTATAAACTAAGTATAATACTCTTATAAAGCCTTTATAAGGCTCTAGAAATAGCTATTAAATACCTAATAATAACCACTAAGGACTATAAACTAGGCGCTATCTTTAGTATTATTAGGTTATTAAGGGTACTAAAAATAACTCTCTTTAGGTATATTATAACCCTTAGAAGAGCTTTCTTAGGGTTACTGCGCGCTACTACTTATAGCTCTAGCGCTATATAAGTATATTTAAATTCCTATAGTCTTTAATATAAATAATTAACTCTATATAGCCTTTGCTACCTTTCTCTTTACTAGAGTCCTATTTCCTACTAGAATTAAAGGCTTAGGAGGGTAATCTAGCTATATATTTAAATTAGGATTAATAAAGACCTAGATTCTATCTTTAATAGCTCTTACCTTAACTATCTTATACTATAAGTCCTAGTAATAAGGCTCCTATAGCTTAATAGCTAGCTTATTGCTTTTTAAAGATTCCTTAGATATTATAAGGATATCCTATAGTGTTACTATTAAACTAATAAAGGTAGTATTAATCCTAGTGTGCTAGGGTTGCCTAATCACAATGTTAATAAATTAGGCCTCTCTTTTGCTATATATATACTAATTATCTAAAGATTAAATAATTAGTTAATTTAAAGAGAAGAGTACTAATTTAGAAGAAAGGTATAATTATTATAAATACTATGTAATTACTACTAAGCTAAAAAACCTTCGCATAACTTTCCACACCGCTCTAAAGGTCTAGAACCGCCTCTAAAATACAAACCATATTAATATTTAAATTCCTTACCTCTTTTTACCCCCCCCTATAATGCTATATTATAGTAAGGCTAGAGGTAGGTATAAGGATAAAACACTAATAGTAATTAACGCTAGAGAAAGAAGGCTAGTATAAAGCTACTACTACCTAAATATAGGCATAGAATAGTTTAATATCTAGAGAGGTAAGACTAACCTAATAATAGACTAGGACTAATTTAAATATCCTAAAAATATAAAATACTATAATAAAATTACTAGCCTTATCTCTAGTAATAAAGTTACCTAGGTATAGCGTATTACTAAGGCTATAGCTTACTAGGTAGTAAACTATACCTAGGCTAAAATAAAAATAATAAATAATAATAATAGTAATATCTATACTACTAAAGAAGCCCTTAAGTAAGCCTTTAAGGAGGCTATTAAAGAAGAAGCTAAGGAAAATAATACCCTAACCTAGGTAAGTATTACTACTAGATTAGCCCTAAAGTAACTAAATACTATACCCCCCCCTGTTACGTGGCAGAATGAGCTCAGTCACGAGGACGTTTATAGGGCCAGATTCGGCACTCTAGTTAGAAGAATTAACTAACTTCTAACATTACATATTATACCTAATAGTAGCTTTTATAAGTAAAATTAGTATAACTTATAACTAGTTAAATCTATTAGCCCCTCTAACGGATTTAACCCTATATTATGCAGAGCTAGCACATAATAAGTGGTAGTAATTAGAGATTCTTTTATTATATACCTCTGGTAACCTAAATATAGAAACCCTATATCTAAAACTAACTATTTATAATGTAAATTTGCTTTTCTAGTTACTAAAAATAAACTATACCTTATTTATTAATTTTAGATATTTAATAGCATAAACCTAGATTTTAGATATTAGGAATAGAAACTTATTAGAACTAGTAAATAAGAAGACTTAAATAACCTTATAAAATATAAATTTAATAATAGAATTCTTAAGAAGAGGGAATAGCTAAGAGATTAAGAACCGCCTATTTACTAGAACCTAGTAGATTTATAAGCTATATATCTTACTTAGAATTAAGTTAAAATCTATATTAGTAAAGCTAAATCTAAAGGATTTCTTAATAAATCTACTAGATTAGAGGGTAGTAAGGCCTTAGAGTAGTAAGTAGAGGGTATTACTAGTCCTATAAATAGTACTATAACTACTAAGACTAAGAAAGATATAGAGAAGGATAAAAATAATAAAGGAAAGGGGATTATAAACTACCCTAAAAATAACACTACTACTTAATATACTAAACCCCCTAACTAATTAATAAAGTTAAATTTAGAAAACCTATAACTAGGACCCTTAGGAAATATACTAGAATTAAAGGAATTTTAAACTAAGCCCACTAAACATAACACTATAAGGTTATTATAGGGAGTATTAGAATAGTAATAGGCTATATAGCAAGCTATAATAGATAAAGTAGTAACTAGAATAGACTAGCTAGCATTTAGATTAGTAACTAAACTTAGAAACTTATAAGGTACTAGTATCTTAGTAGGTTTAATACTAATAGTGTAAAACACTATATAGGGGATAATATATCCACTAAGTAACTAGGGATAATATAAGAGCCACTTAGATACCTACCTAGGATAAGCAGCATAACCTACACTACTATAATACTAGTAAGGATTTACATAGTAGTAGCTAAATCCTTACTAGGTGTAGTATTAAGTACTATATTACCTAGACTAAGGATAGTATACTAACCCTAGCTACTAAGGAAGGATAGATCTAGCGCTAGATTAGGATTAGTATAGTTAGTAAGCGGAGATAGTAGAATAAAATACGGATTTAATATAGAAGATTATAGATATTAGATACTTTAAGCCTTATAATAAACTAGAAGAAGCTAGTAATAACCTTATTATATATAATAGAAAGTAGACTATTTTCTATAATATTAAATTATAGATCTAGGTAGTTAAAGATTACCTATATTATGCTAATCCTAGCTAGTAAGATATTATTTAGAAAAAGATTTAGATGCTATTCTAAGGAGATATAATAGTATAGTATAGATAATATCTTAATATAGGCAAATAAACTACTATATTTAATAATATATTAATAGTATTCGCTGCTATATAAAAGGAATTTAGTATTTAAGTATAGGATATAATAGCGTAGCTTAATAAAGTAGAATATATAAAGGAGAATATCTTAAATAAGGTCTCTTTCTATAAATTTATATTAAAGATTTTCTAGTATATAAGGGTAAATAGTAAAATAACTAATTATTAGCTCCTAGTGTGCCTATATCTTAAGCTTTATCTAGGATTATATTAGATATACCTAGTTCTAACTAAAGATAATATAAGATTAGCCTATATTACTATAGTAGATAATAAAAGATATAACCTATATAACTATTTATATAGTAAAAGCTACCCTAAAGGTAAAAAAGGTAAAGAAAAGCTTAAGGTTTACTTTAATACTAAAATATCTAGTAGTAATTTAGAGGATAATAAGGATAAAGCATAAGCTAATTAGAATAGGCTATTAAATATATAGTTCCTATTAAAGAACTAATATTACTAATAGGATAATTAGAGTACTTAAAGACCTTTAGGATTTTTCTAACTAAGGCTATATTAGTAAAACTAATATACTAAAGGATAAAACTAGAGGCCCTAGTGGAATAAGCCCTAAGAGAATTAAGGAGAATAACCAGGTTTTAACTAAAGCTAATAAGAGAATATTTAGAACTAGTAGCATAGGTAATATGTATAGGACTTAGGACCACTAGAGATAAGAGGTTAATATTAGTAGCTATAGTAATTCTAGTATTAGGAAAAGCTATCTAATAAAGAGAAGGAGTATATATATATTATAGTATATAATAATAATTCTAATATATAATAGTATAAAACTTATCTTTAGGAATATAGTTATTATATAACTAAAGAAAGGGAGGTTCTAGAGAATAGAGTATAAGAGACTAACTTTATTAAAACCTATTTTATTAATAATATTAAAAAAGAAATAGATAAGGCTACTACTAAGATAGATATACCTAGGTTAAAATAGCTTACCCTAGGATAAGTAATTAAGGCTATAGTAAGACCTTAAGAGGTTAAGTATAATAGTAAAAGGGTAAATATATATTTAAAAATCCCTCTTAAATTTAATAATAAAGGCAAGAGTTATTAGATTTACCTTAATATAGGAACGTTATTAATTCTAGTAGATAAAGGGTAGTTATAGTAGAATAGGTTAAATATAAAATAGGGAATATAAGAACTAAAGCCTATATCTAGAGTCTAGTTATCCTTTTTTATAACTAAAACCACTATATTTAATTTTTATATCCTAGGAGTAGTATATAGAATAGAAATTACTAGATACTTTATAGTTATAGTGGATATAATACTAAATCTAGGCCCTAAACTATTACTTAGAATAAATTTTCTTTATAAATACAGAGTAAAAATTAATTTTATACGCCCTAAGGTGGTTTTTAGGTTAGTCTATAGTATAGTAGTATAAGTAGAAATATTCTAACTAATAAATAAGGTTCTATATTAGTAGGTAATTACTACCTATATAGTAATAATTCTACTAAAAGCATAGTTATATATACTAGTTACTTAGAAAATAGCATAGGAAAATTAGGAAATAAGCGTATATTATATAGAGTTATATTTAAAGTATTTTCCTAATATACTAATTAGCAGATCTAGCTAGGGATAGATAGTTACCTATAACTTAACTAATAAAACCATTACTATTAGTAAATATTAGAAGGTTATATAGCTAATAGTAACTAGTAAGGTTAATACTAACTATCTAGTTAATAATCCTTTTATATATTATACTTATTTTAGTAAGGATATTATAAAGAAAGCAGAAGGTAAAAATAAGGCTAATAATAAATCTAATAAGGAAGGAGATAGTTTTAGTCTAAAGAGGGTTAATATAGGAGTACTATTATATAGGATCTTATACCTAGAAGATATTTTATATATAACTAATAAATTTAGAGTATAAGTTACTAATATTAATTATAAGGCTATAAATAAATTTATCTAGCTAACTAATAAATATAATATTTATTATAATAAAGGCATTATTCCTATGCCTAAGGACTAGAAAATAAGGATTAATCTTATTAAAAGATAGTAATATTAAATAAGGCTAATTAGGCCTTATAGATTAGGGGGGTAGGATATAAATAAACTTAATAAAGTATATAATAAACTCTATATAAAAAGGAAGATATTATATTTAGATAAGCTAGTAGCTATAGCGTGCCTAGCGTTTATAGTGTGGTAAGAAACTAGCTAAAAAAGGAAAGAAAGAGTTATAATTAATATAAGACTACTTAATAATATAGTAATACTAGATATATACCCTTTACTAGACTAAAGCAATATTATAGATAATACCTATAGTAAGAAGGTTTTCTCTCTCTTTAATAGAATAGGATTCTTCTACTAGTTACTAGTTAGGAAGGACTATTAAGCCTATATAGTGGTTATTTTAAATTAAGGTCTTAAGGCATTAAATATAGTATTAATAGGTTTTAAAAACTCCCCTACTTTTACCTAAAGGTTTATAGACTAACTTTTCTAGAAGTATAAGCATTTTATTTAAGTCTATATTAATAATATAATTATGTTTTTAGATAGTATTAAGGAGCATTTAGAACACCTTAGTATTATGCTTAAAATCCTTAAAGAAAATAGGATAATAATTATAGTAAAGAAGTCTTTTATTAGTTACCCTACTATTTAATTATTAGGTTTTATTATTAATAGTAATAGAATTATTAATACTAATAATAGACTTAAAGCCTTTTAAAAGATGGTTTTTCTAAGTAATTTAGTAAGTCTTAAAACTTTTATTAGAATAGCTAGTTTCCTTTATAATAGAATCCCGTGGTTTAACATATAAATCTAACTATTATAGGAATAAAAAACAGTATTATTAAGAGAGTTCTATAAGAAAAATAAGAAAATTACTAGTATTTTAAAACTAGTATAAAAAAAGAAGGTATAATAAAAGATATTTTTACTTATAAAAAATAAGGAAAAGGCTTTTAAAGATATTAAGGTATTCCTAAGTAAGAAATAAACTTTATAGTATTATAATCTAAAAAAACCTCTATTTCTTAAAATTAATGCTTATAAGGAAGGATTTAGTTTATATACTTTCTAATTATAAGAAGAATAGGATAGTTAAAGCATTCCTAGAAGGGATATTAAGAATAACTAAATATAGCTAATCCTATTCCTTTTAAGAGTAATATTAAGTATTAAGAAGTAATATAGTTTAACTAAAGTAGAAGTAGCTATAATTATATAGAGTATTAGGAAGCTCTAAAAAATAGTTTAATCTAATAATATAGTGGTTAATATTTTAACTAACCATTCCCTAGCTAAGGGCATTATTAAGTATACCTTATTATTAATAATAGATCTAGATAAGGCTAACCTAAAACTAGTAAAAGTTATAAATTATTTATTATAATTTAATTTAAAGGTAATATATATACCTAGAATATTAAATATTATACTAGATACACTCTCTAGATTACTAGTAGAAGTTACCTATAGGGAGGTAGCGTAGAAAAGCTAATATAATAAGTTAGATATAAGCGCTTATTTTATAAATAAGTAATATATTATAAAGGTAATTATAGATAATAACCTTAAGGCTAAAATTATCTTAGGATATTAGTCTAATTAGAAATTTAGTTAAATTATTATAGCTATAAAAGCCTACTAAGAAAAGTAAGCAGTAAGAAACATTAGAGTTAGACTAAAGATCCCTTTATTTAGATAGGATTTATATAAGGATAGTCTATTATACTACTATAGCGGAGATAGATTTTTCTAACTCTATATTCTAATAATAGAGATTAAATCTATCCTATAGCTAGTATATAATAACTAATATTATTTTAGAATTACTAGGATAGCAGCAGAGCTATAATTAGTTTATTTCCTATATATAAGCTAATAAATTCGTGATTATATAGCCTATTATACAGTGTGTTAAGAAAACGCAATTAATCGCTTAAAACCACTAAGGAAGCTATAACTATTATAGCTAAAGCTAATACCTTTTTATATAATTTTACTTAATTTTATTATAGATATACTAGAAGTACTAGTAGTAAATATAATATAGTAGATAGAAGGATACGCTACCTATAATTTATTATACCTAGTGAATTACCTATTTAGTAAAAGGACACTTCTAATACTAGGACACACTCTATATCCAGCGGAAATCTAGGCAGAATTACTCCTTCGCGCTCTATATATTATAGACTAGGGATTACTAAGATAAATTATTAGTAATAGAGACCTAAGATTTATATCTAATATATAGAAAGAAATATTTAGGTATATAGGAGTTAAACTCCTTATAGGCATAGTGTACTACCCTTAGATAGATAGAATAGTGGAAAGGAAAAACCAGATAGTAATAATTATAATATAATACTATATAGTAACTAACCTAGATATAACGTGGATATTGCTATTACTAGCGCTATAATATTAGCTAAATAACACTATAGTAGTAGGTATAGGGTAGGCTCCTAATAAACTATTATATAGTTTCTACCTATTAAGTGTTATTAATCTACTTTCCCTAAATAATATAACTAATACTAGAGCTAGCGTAAATAATATTATAGTGTTATAGAAGTTATACTAGTATAAGGCCTAACTAGTAATTATAATAGTAGCTATACTTACTAAAATTTAGTATAATAACTATTATAAACTAGTTAATATTAATAAAGGAGATATAGTATATCTATAACTATATAAGGGGTATAAATTACCTAGTAAACCTAAGAAGAAATAGTTACTATAGAAGGTAGGGCTATATAAAGTATTAGAAAAAGTAAACCCTCTAGTATATTAATTAGATTTTCCCCTAAATTTATAAGTCTATCTAGTAGTATTATTAGTATAGATATAGAAGCTAGTGTAAGGGAAAGACCTATTTAAAAGGGAAAAACTAGCCTTACTGCTAATTATATTTAATAATTTAGAGGAAGTAAACTATTAGGAAATTAAAAGAATCTATAATTATTATATTAAGATCCTTAAGTAAACTAAAACTATAAGAGTAGAATTTCGTATTAGATAGAAGGGCTATACTACTAAAGATAACTAATAGATAGTAAAGAATAAAATAAGAATAAATATATCTAAGATAGTAAAAGATTACCTTAAGAAGAATCTAATTAATTAGGTAAAGGAGTATATAAAGAAAGGCCTTAAACCCCCTATAAAATAATAATAGTAAGAGTAAAGGTATAATAATAAGAAGGTAAATTTATTAGGTTAGTATAAAACTATTAGACCCTCTTATATATATTATTTATTATACCTACTAAGGATAACCTACCTTACTTATACCTTATAACTCCCCCTAATATACTAATAAACCTAGTGTAGTTAAATTTAGTACCTATATATATAATTTTATTTAGACCTTATATTTTACTCTATAGCTAGGATAGTTAAATCTAATAATAAAAGTAATAAAGTATTTCGCTAGCTATATAACATAGAGTAGTATTACCTATAAGAGATAAGGAAGTGTAATAATTATAAGAAGTACTATATAAAATTTAATAACCTTACTCTAGAAGTTAAATATATAGCTTACTTATTTTATACTAATCTATATTATTACCTAAGTATAAGACTAGACCTTATTATATTTAATAATAAGTTAGATATAAGTAACTAAATAATTTATAAGTAAATACTAGTAGTGTATCTATATATTTAGGTGCTAGCCTTAATATAATAAAATTAATTAATAAGGAGTATTACTTTTACTAATTTAGTATAGTAATAAGCTAGTACTAATAAGGAGAGAGCTAAATATAGGGAGTAGGGTAATAACCTTTTAATTAAATTAGGTATAGTAAGCTATCTTAAAGGCTAGAAGCTTTCTAAATACTATTTATACCTAGTATTAGAGTAAGATCTATTACTAAGATATATAAATCTAATATAGTAGGTTATATATCTATAATAAGAATAGTATAAAGGAGAATTAAGAATAGTATAAGATAAATTAGATATGCTATTATAGTAGGCTATAAAGGGTAGTAAAGATATTAATATAGCTACTATAGTTATTAAGAAAATAGTTAAAACTAAGGTAGAAGCTAAAAGAGATAGTAGTAAAGGTAAAGGTAGTAAAGGTAATAATATTAATAATAAACTAGAAAAATTATAGAATCTAGAAGTAGAAAGCCAGAAATATAACTAAGTAATATAATAATTAATATAGGAAAATATTAAAAGGGCTAAAAGATAAAAGTAGCTATAAGAAAGGGAAGTAGTCTAAGGAAATAATAAATCTAGTAACACACTAGGTAAAGAGAATAGTGGTGTAGAGGAGACTAAGAATTAAGATAATAATAAAAGTAGTAATATAATAAATAAAGAAGATAATAGTATAGTAAGATTTAATCTTACCTAAGTAAGTAGTAAATCCCCTAAACTAGAATTTAAACCTAAGAGTAATAAGGAGACTAAACTTATAAAAACTAAATTTAAAAATAGAGGTTTTAAAAGTAAAGGTAAGGATAAAGTTAATAATATACTAGCTAAATACCTTATTAGGCTATTATAGGTGTATAAATAGATTACAGAGCTTAATTTTAAGCTATTATTTATTAGATTTAGAAAACCTGGTTCTAGAATAGATACCTTAAAGCTAATGCTAAAGATTAGGGTAGTGGTATATAAAAGGGTAATAGAAGAATTTAACGTAGAATATAAAGGGAAAAGTATTAAGGGGATTAATTTTAGTAGATTTAGATACACTATATTAGGTTATAAGGCTAAAAGGTAGGATATTTAATATATAATATAGGCCTATATATATAAATTTACGCTTAATAGTGCTATAATAGTATTAGATAGTCTAGAGGTGGATTTAAAGGATACGTATTTTATGTTATAATAAAACATAGTTATCTAAATTTTCACTATATTTAAGGAATAAAAAGCTATATTAAGTATAAGATAAGTAGCTATAAGGTAGGCAGGGAAACCTATAAACTATATTATAGTAAATCTAATAGAATACAGAGTAATAAGATAAGTAAAAAATTAGGTAAAAACAGCAGCTATAGCCTTTTATAATAATATAATAGTTAAGCGCGGTTATTAGATAGCTATATATAATAGCATAGTATCCCTGCTACTAAGAGCTAATCTATTAGCCCTCTAATTTATAGATAAATATAGCGTAGTGAATAGCATAATTACAGGGGGACTAGCTAGTATTAGGCAAGCTAATTTGCTTTATATTAATATAGAGAGAGCACTAGTGTAAAAATTAGTTAAATTTTAATAGAATAAAGAACAAAATAAATAATATAAATAAAGCAAAATTAATAACCTAGTAGACTAAATTAACTAAGTAGAAAAATAAGCTAATAGAATTAAGATAGAACTCTTAGAGGTAGAAAGAGTAGTAAAAGAAGTGTATAAAAGTGCCTAAGAAATAGAAGAGAAGATAGCTAACCTAATAGAATTAATAAAAGAGAAAGCAGAATCTATAAAAAAGAAGTTTATATAGGTAGTGTAGATATTAAAGGATTAGAAGGAGAGGATCCTATAGATTAATTTAGGCGGAATATTAGTGGATTTTAATAAATAACTTAACACTTTAAAATAAGATATAATTAATAAAAAGGAGCATAAGAAGAAGATAATAGAATTAGTATTTATAATAGTAAAAATATAAGAAATAATTAATATTTAGATAGTAACTATTAATAAGCTATTACTAGAGTAGAAGGGGATTAAAGAGGATATAAAGAGGGTAAAATTAACTCTAATAAAGGTAATTCTAGTGTCTCTAAACTTAGAAGAAACTAGTATATAGTAAGGTAAATTAGGCTAGCAAATGCTAAGGTTAGGCAGTGTGTAACTATAGATAGAAATAGTTACGCTAGAAATAGTAAATAGGAAGACTAACCTAACTAATAAGTAATAATAGACTAAGACCCCTATGCTAGAAATACTAAGTAAGAGGCTAAAGTTAACTAAAAGGCTAGGATTAAAGCTAAGAGGGACTTAAGTGGTTTTATAATAGCTAACGCTAAAAACACTAATACTATAGTAATTAACTAGGATATTACTAATAATATTAGGAAAATAGATAGAGATAGTAATAGAATAGATAGAAATAGTATTACTAGTAACTAGTAAGGTAGTAGAGAAAAGAATAGAAAAGGGAGATAAATTTACTAGGTTATTAGATTAAAATAAAGAATTTAGATAAGGATTAGAATAGTATTAGAAAGGGTAGTTAAAGAATAGAATATAATAGGTAAGGGAAGGAAATAGGTAAAACTAGTAAGAAAGGACTATAAAACGTAGTAAAAGGAGTAATTAGCTCTAAGAATAGGAATTTATTATTTAATATAATAATTTAATTAACACTATTAGAGGATATATATAGCTAGAAAACTATTATAAATTTTAAGTAATTTTATAATAGAGGTAATTATAATTTTAGTAATAGGCACACTAAACCTGTTTTTCTTTTATTTAATTTTAATAAAAAGGAATATTTTTAGGTTACTTAAGATAAGGAGGTTAAATCTAGCTATAGCTCTGTTAGTTATAACTAGGACAGTTATCTTTTAAGGCGCGCCTAGCACTTATTATATAGTAGAATAAGCTTAGTTATAAGGGATATTTATAGGGCCAGATTTGGCACTCTAGTTAGAAGAATTAACTAACTTCTAATATCATATATTATACCTAATAGTAGCTTTTATAAGTGAAATTAGTATAACTTACAACTAGTTAAATCCGTCGGCCCCTCTGACGGATTTGACCCTACATCGTGCAGAGCCAGCACGTAACACCCCCCCTCTAGATCCCTAGTAAATAATATAGAGAAATACTTATTAAAGGGAATACTATCTAGGAATTACTCTAATCTAAAAGCACTAAAGATATAGTAATAGTAGTAAATAAAGCTATAGGCTAAGCTATAGTAGTAGTAGCTAGGAGGCTTCCTAGTAAAGATATAGTTATTACCTTTAAAGAAAATACTATATAATATAAAGAAGACTAAAAATAGATTATTAATATATTTAGACTAGAAGTAACTCTTTACTACTATATACTTAGTATTATTATTAAAGGATTCCTAATAAAATATTTCTCTATAGAAAACCTAGTAATAGAAATTAGAAAAGCTAATAAAGTAAATATAATTAAGGTAACTATAAAGTATCCCTAGGGTAAAGGTATTTAAAGAACTACCCTAATCCTTAGGCTAGTAGAAATTAAAAATACTAATAAGATATACTAAGATAAAATAGTCTTTAAAGTAAAGCTATTCTAAACTAAACTATATAATAAGACCTTATAACCTTAATAGTGCTATAATTACTTCTAAATAGGCTATATTATAAAGTTCTATAAGGTAGCCCTAAGGTATAGTAAGTATAGTACTAGCTAATATAAAGATAGTAAGGCCTCTTACTTAATAAAGAATAAATAATTAAAAGAGAATTATATCCTATACTCTAGCCTATACCTAGCCTAGTCTAAAGACTACCTAGTCCTAAAAAAGAAGTAAAATACTATAAAGGTAGGATATCTTAAATAACTATCCTAATTTACTACTTACTCCCTAAGTAAAAGCCTAACTCCTCCCTAGAAAAGACCTAGTATAGCTATAGAACCTATTATTATAGTAAAAAGAAAAAGAGAATATCCTATAAATATAAAGTAAAGCGCTAAATAGTAAAGATCTAGGAGTATTATATAATATATAGAATAACTTAGAGCTAGAATAAAGCTAACCTAAAGTAGTAAAGACCCTTAACCCCCTTAATTAATATAGTAATATTATAAGTCCTTTTCTAGAATATAAATAAGAAGGATAGCCTAATATATATTATACTTTACTACTAGACTAATATAGATATAATTATAATCTAAGAATAGGAATATATAAAAAACCCTTAGCCCTTAGCTCTAGGCCTTACCTAATTTTAACTTACATACTATAATAGATATAATACTATATATATAAATAAGAAATATAATATAGGGTTATAGTTAGCCTAAGGAGGAACTAATTAGTTACTAGTAGAAATATAAGAAGTTAATATCTACTTACTTTACTTAGAAGAATATAGTAATAACTAAAATACCCCTATTTACGCTATTAATATAGAAGAACCCTAGGGCTAAAGCATAGTTATAGGTAACTTTAACTAAAAATACCCTCTCTAGAATAAGCTAAATAGGATAACTAATAGAGTAAAGAAGCTACTAGACTTTATAAGCTAGTAAAGGCTTAGACTAGTAATACCCTAAGAAAAACCTATAAGATAGTATAATAGTAATAGGGATAGTATAATTAATCTAGCGTAGGTAATACCTAATATCTAGGTCTATTATAATAGCGTAAAGGATCTTATAGGATCTAACTATATCCTATAGCTAATTAGTATCTTTACTAAATAATAAGAGAACCCCCCCCTAGTTCTAAGGTATACCTAGAATATAATATATAAACTATATATAAAGGTAAAGGTAGTAATATAATTCTAAGTAGAAAATGCCCTAAACCCCTATAATAAGAATAGGATTAATAAGTATATAATATAGCTTATTATAAACTTATAATAAATAGTAAAGAAAGTAGCCCTATAAAAGCCCTAGGACTCCCTAGCCTAGAAGTATAGTAGTTAAGAAAAGCAAAAGAGTTAGTTACTAAAGCTAGATAAGCTAAGAGATAATAAAGATACTAGAGAACTAATATAAACTAGTAGGCTTATACTAAGGTAAATAAGGACTAAGAATATATTATTAGAGAAAAGAAAAGAAATACTTAGAGAGAGGCCCTATAGAGGGCTAATATATAGGAGAAAGATAAAGGGGTATAGAGGCTAGAGAGATAAGCTAGGCTCTAAAGCTAGGCCCCCCTAGAGCTCCTTAAGCTCCCTAAGCTAGAAAGAACTAAAAATAATACTAACCTAGCTATTATATATAATAATAAAGCTAGTATACTAGTATAAAGATTCTTCCTTAAACCTATAGTAAACCTCTCCTATATCCTAGACCTCTCCTTCCTAGAGCTAGATAATATACTATTCCTAGCTAAGGAATAATTTAGATAAGAAGAGATTATAAATATCCTATTAAATATAGCTAGCTAGAAAGCCCTAGGAGATAATAAGATACCTATAAGCTTAATTAAAGCCTGTGGTAACCTAGCTAAAGATACTATAGCCTAACTACTAAATATAGTCTTTAAAGTAAGATACTTCCTAGCTTAGTTCTAGACTATAAGAGTAGTTATAATAAGAAAACTAGGTAAAATAACTAAAGAGATAAAAAAAGCTAATATATAAAGACCTTGTGAGAACAAGAGATAGCTAGGCAAGAGGTATAGGGGCACTCGTATATTAACTAAAGCTTGCTAGGTCTAAGTATGTTATACGTGTGAGTCACTAGCTTATAGCTAGCGGCTTACTAGTGTTATGTAGACCTAGCCCTAGGATATAGTATGCCTATTAGGTAGTGTGCTAGTACGCTAGTATTATAAGTAGGCCTTATAATTACCCCCTTACTTTTAGCTAGGCTCTTAAATAGCTTTTACTAGCTAGTATATAACTATTTACTAACTAGTAGCTATATTAAAATAATAATAAATAATAGGTAGCGCTTAAGTATAAATTTATCTCTAGTTCCCTATTATATTATATACTTTTTCCTTCTATAAATATAGTAAACTTTTCTTAAAATATTATTATATCTTTAGTTACTATATCTTTAGTTACTATAACTTTTCCCTTATTAATTACTATACCTTTATTATAGATATTAAGACTATTTACTTAAAGAAGTATAGTTATATATACTATTTACATACTAGGTATGTAAACTTTAAGAAAAGCCCTTTATCTAAGCCTAAACTCCTATAGATTAACTACTATTTTCCCTATAAAATATTTACTATTATTAAGGGGAAATACTTAAAGCGCTATCTCTAGTGTGTAAAGTATAGTAATATATATAATATAGTAAGTATACTACTTTTCCTAAGTTTTTTAGTTCCTTATTACTAATATTTCCCTAGGTAATACCTATAATAAAGGGTAATTTCCTTAATCTTTTAGCTATCCTAGATTAGGTCTAGGGACTAATAAATACTCTTAGTAATAAGGTTAAGGAGGACCTTAAAGACTATATATTTTTAGAAATAACTTACTTCTACTTTACTAAGTGTTATTTAAACCTAATCCTAGGTTTTAACTATACTAATATAGCTTACTATATTATATTTAGGCTAACTAGGGCCACTAAGGTTTACTAGGTCTATCTCTTCCTTATATATTTACTAGCTTTTTACTTCTATTTTAGGGTAAGCTACGTTAGTTTTATATAACTAATATATTATATCTTAATAGTAACTTCTAGTTATAATATTCCTAGGTCCTATCCTAGGGATAGTAAGTACTTTATTCTATTTTACTACCTATTTACTAATCTTTTTATAGCTAAATTACTATAATCTTATTACTACCTAGAAGGTAAAGATAACTTTATACTTATAGTCCTATAACCTAGGGTTTATACCCTAAGGTATAGTAAAGCACCGCTTTTTCCTAGTAATATAAGAGATAATTATAGGGGATAAGAATAAGGCTAAGTATCTTATTTATAAGGGTGTAGTTTTAATATATATAAAGGCTACTATAAAGGGGTTTTCCCTATCCCTTCTTTCCTTATAGGGATAATTTCTTTTATAATTTAGTAAGTAATCTAAGATTATTTTAATTAGAGTGTAATAGTAGCTAATAAGGCTAGGCCTTTTCTATAGTAACTTTATACCTTATTACCTATAACTTACTTATATCTTACTATACTTCTTACTTATTTTACTTTAATAAAAGGCCTAAATTATATATTAGGTGCCTTTTATATCTTTTACTAGAACCTATTAGTTATATTTACTAGGCTAGCTCTTTTATTTTACTAGGTATTTATTACCTTTATATATCTTCCTATAGTCCTTAACTTCTTTAACTTTAAACTTATTATCTTTATCTTTAAGGTTTAGTATTAGTATTTCCTTATCTATAGTATTTTCCTAGTAATTCTATAGCTTTAATAGGCTAATATAGAATATATTATATAGCTAGCTATATTTATTAGGTAGTGCTAGTTAGTATGCTTATTTACCTACTATATTAAGTATTTAAAATAGCCTAATAAATCTAAGGGTTAGCTTTTATTTTACCTCTTTAAGCTTAATATTCTTTGCTAATAGGAGTACTAAATCCCCTCTTTTTAGGGTTAGTAGCTAGTACTATTAATTATAGTATTTTACTTATATTTTAGTAGCCCTTACCTAGTTATATTCTATCTTCTCCCTAACTTTATATAATTTCTAGATATATATATAAGCTTCTAGTATCTCCCCCCCCTTAGTCTTACCCTTAAAAGCTAGGTAAAACTTAGGTAAATAGCCTATAAGGGTATAGTTTAGGGAGTAGCTTATAGTCTTATTTATAGTATTATTATATATAAATTAAGCTATTAGGAGTAGCTTTAGCTATATTTATTAGTTTTTCTTAATAAAGTAATAAAGGTAGTGCTCTAGTACCTAATTTATTCTCTTTATTTACTTATTAGTTTAAGGGTAAAATACTATTAAAAGCCTTTACTTTATATATAATAGGTAGTATATATCTAACTAAAATTAGCTTATAAATACTAACCCTCTATTAGATATAATACCCTTTAGTGCTCTAAATTAGAGCTTAATTTCCTTATAAAATAATTTTACTAATTTAGCTATATTAATTATAGTAGCTATAGGGAGGAAGATAGAGTACTTAGTAAATTAGTCTATAATTACTAGGATTATATTAGTCTCTTAGTTACTAAGCTATATAGGTAGTAGCCTTATAATAAAATCTATTAAGATTTCTACCTATAGTTACCTTAGTATTAGTAGTAATTTAAGGGTTTTATATAGGTAATACCTCCTAGCTACTACCTACTAGCATACCCTATAACTAGATATATAGTCTAAAATAGCTTTACTTATTACTAGCTACTAAAAGTAATACTTTAATAGCTTAAGAGTATGCTTAGTTCTAAAGTAACTTACTAGTAAATTATTATAGTGTAGCTATAGAAGCTCCTATTATAAGATAAGCTCCTATAGAATAACTACCTAGGCTTTATATATTAAGAGACCCCTTATACTATATAACTATAGACTAGCTTTTCCTCTCCCTTTTACTAGGGAGTTAACCTTATCTCCTTACCTTTATAAATCTAGATCTTAGTCCTATACCTTTTATATTAGTTATACTAATAGTTTATTTAGCCTAGATTAGTAGGGATTTAGTAACTTAATAGCCCCCTAGATCTCTTATACTATACTAATATCTTAGATATATACTACTTTCTCCTTAAAATTACCCTTATCTAGCTAACCTTTTACTAAATCTATAGTAGCTAACTAGCCTTTTACCTAGGCTACTCTTACCTTTATAAGTTCTAAGACTAGCACTATACTATAATTTTTTTAATATATTAGTATCTTTTCTTTTACTACTCTAGTAGCTACTATTTTCTTCTAAAGCTTTAGTAAAAGTACCTTATTTAATATAGGTTTACCCTTATAATTAAACTTTCTTAATAGTATATTTATAGGATTACTTTTCTTTAGTCTATATTTAATTATAAAATAAAAAGGGTAAAGAAATATATACTAATATACTTACCTTCTATTTAACTTTTACTACCTTATAAAGGTCTATAGGTTATAGTAGTCTAAAAGGACCTTTACTAGTATCTCTATATTTTTAATATAGTATTACTAGTATTTAAATAACTTTACTATAGTAAGTAACTCTTAATTAGCTATACTATAGTTATATTTAGTATTTATAAACTTCCTTAACTAAAAGGCTACTAAATACTAATAACCCTTATTATCCTACTAAGATAGGATTCCTATTATTATAAAGACTAAGGTATTTATCTAAATATATACTAGTTAACTTAGGTTATAATATTAGAGAAGAGGCACTTACTAAAAGGTATCTTTTAGCTAGCTAAATACTAGCTACTTCTTTATTCTAAATATAAACCTCCTAGTCTAAATACTATTTTAACTACCTTTTATTAATATATAAAGGGGTGCTACTATTCTAGAGTATTTATAAATAAACTATTAGTAAAAGTTATAAAATCTAAGGAAAGACTATATATCTTTAAAGCTTATAGGCTCCTTCTATTCCTAGATTATATTAACTCTATATATATCTATTAATATCCTATTAACTAATAGGATAAACCCTAGGAATTTTACTAACTCCTAGTAAAAGGAATACTTAGAAGGTTTTATATATAACTTTACTAACCTTATATACTCTAAAACCTCCTTAATATATATAGTATATTCCTCCTATATTTTAGAGAAAATAAGGATATTATTTAAATATACTATATAAATAATATTAACTAACCTATAAAGCGCTTTATAAATATAGCTTTAGAAGGTAGCTAGGGTATTAGTTAACCTAAAGGGTATTATAAGGTATTTATAGTGTTTATAGTATATATAAAAGGCTATTTTCTATTTATTACCCTCTTTAATATAGATTTAGTAGTATATATCCTTAATATTAATTTTTAAGAAGAAATAGGCCCCTTAATATTAGTTAAGAATCTCTAAAATTAGGGGGAGAATATAGTGATTTTTCTATATTACCTTATTAAGTCCTTAGTAATTTATATATAGCTAGAGCGTCCTATCCTTCTTTAGTATAAATAGGATAGGTATACCTATAGGGCTCTTAGAGGGTTTTATCTAGCCTTTCTTTAGGTTATTATTAATATATTCCTAGAGCTTTTTTAGTTTACTCTAGGAAAGAGAGTAGATTAGTCTATATAGGGGTGTAGCCCTAGGTATAAGGTTAATTATATAGTTAGTTATCTTCCTTAATAGTAAGCTCCCTACCTTATCTAATATAAATATATCTTAAAACTTATGTAGTTTCTTTAGGATATTCTTAATAGTTTTATATACTTTTACCTTCTTCTTATCTTTAAGAGGGATAAACTTATCTTCTATAACCCCTATAATAATATATATAATAGTCTTATTATATATTACCTTTATAAACTTATAGGGGATTAGTAGTAAAAAGGCTACTTTTCTTTTCTTAAACTATTATTCCTATAAATATAAATAAAGGTATATATATTCTTCTATAAGTATATATATTCTAATTAATATAAGGCTTTCTTTAACTCTTAGGTTCTTATTAATAGCTATATATAGTAGCTTAAGGTTTTTTTTTTTACCCCTTAAGTCTTTAATTATAATAAGTACCTTATAAATACTATATTAAGGGACTATAAGGGCCCTTACTACCTTAAGGGTAGGTACTATAGCCTTAGCCTTATTAAGCTTATATACTTATATAAACTAGGCGCTAATAATATTAATCTTAGCATAACTATCTAGATTAGCTACTATTTTAATATCTTTATACCTATAAATAGTAACTAGTATATAAAATTAATACCTTACTAGTACTTAGGTATTTAAGGTAGAGGTAAGGGTATTTACTTTTACCTTAGGAAGTTTCCCTAGCCTTCTTACTAGTCTTTTTTTAGCTTATTATAATTATAGGAAAGATATTCTATACTACTATAGTTATAATACTACCTCTTATCCTAGGTTTTATTATTATTTAGGTAGGTAGCTAGGGTCTTTTCTTTATCCTTATTATTCTAATCCTTATAGGGCCTATAGCCTTATAGGGAATTATATCTAGGATATTAGGGAGCTTTATATAAGCCCTTATCTCCTAAGTTACTTAGCTTTTACTTATTCCTTAATATTATCTCCTAGAATTACTAGGTAAGTTATATAACCTCTTCTTAGGTTATTCTAGTAATAAATAAATATAGGTTAATATAGTCTTATAGGTTAGGGAGTAATTTTATAAAGAATATAAGGGCTTAGGTCTTTTCTAGGGCTTTTTTAAGGTATTTCTCTAGTAAATCTAGGAAAATACTAAATTTAATAAGGCTCTAACCCTCTTATTACTTTATATTCTCTAGCTATATAGCTATTTACATATTATAGTTTATAAAGTCCTTAAGTAATATAAGGGTCTAGGCCTAGAACTTATCCTAGTTATCTTTAGGGTAATCCTAGCTATTAGCTAGTTATTCCTTAATATATTAGTCCTATCTTACCTAATAGTTTATATATATATAGTTAAGTATAAAGAGAATCTTTTAGTTATTATATTAGTACTTTTTCTTTACCCCCCTAAAGGTATAGTTTAGGTTATTTAACTATATCTTATACTTCTATAGATTTATAAGGTATTAAAGGTTAGTAATATTCTAGACTTTAATCTCTTAGCTACTAAGACTTAAGGATATACTAGCTTTTTAGCCTTTTTTTACCTATTTCTTTTCTTTATTAAGTTATAATAAGTTAATAAGTTCCTATTCCTATTCTTATAGTTTCTTAAGTTACTTAAGCTAGGTAATTTACTCTTTAACTACTATCTCTTTTTCTTTAGTAATAAAGGGTTTAGTCTTAGTTAAGGTCCTTATAAAGTATAGTATACCTTTACCTATAGTATTACCCTTATTTATTTAGTTTTAGTTAATATATAGTATTACTTTAGTAAATTATATAGTTCTTCTCCTTATATTACTCTTAGGTAGCTAGTAAGAGAAGCTTTAAAATTATAAGAATAAGAGATAGCTAGGTAAGAGGTATAAGGGTACTTATATATTAACTAAAGCTTACTAGGTCTAAGTATATTATATATATAAGTTACTAGCTTATAGCTAGTGGCTTACTAGTGTTACGTGGACCTAGCCCTAGGACGTGGTGTGCCTATTAGGTAGTGCGCTAGTGCGCTAGTGTTATAAGTGGGCCTCACAGACCTATCTTACTACTAAATATAGTAAGGAAGATTATAGAAGTAATAATTATAAAGTAACTTATAGCCTTTACTAAGGTAAAAGGCCTTCTCTTTAAATTATAAATAGGTAATAGAATAAATAGATTAATAAAGACTATAATTAAAGTGCTTATAGAATATATAAGAGAGGCTTAGGGGAGAGGTAGTATTACCTTACTAGTGTAAATAGATATATTAGTAGTATTTAATAGAGTAAGCTATCTATACTTAATTACTTTTCTTATTAAAATAGGAATTTTACGCTAGCTTATAGTAGTTATATATAGCTTTCTTATAGAGAGAATAAGCTAGCTTAGCTTTAATAAAGAACTCTTAAGACCCTTTATAATTAAAGCTAGTACTCCCTAAGGCTTATCTCTCTTACTAATCTTATTTCTCCTATATTTAGTAAAACTTTATAAGTACCTCTAAACTATCCTAAGTATAGTAGCTATTAGATTTACTAATAATATAAATATAGTAATATTTAGTAAGAATATAGTATAAACCTAAAGAAGGCTTAAGGCTATATAAAAAGTCTATAAGGACTAGGTAAAGAAAGTAAGAGTAAAGTTTAACCTAGTAAAGACTAAACTTATATACTTTACTAGGTCTTACTATTCCCCCTAGACTAGGGTCTAGCTTAGAGTAAAGAAGATAGTGCCTATAAAGTTATATAGATTCCTTAAAGTCTAGGTTAATAGAAAACTTAATTAAAGTGCTTATAAAAATATCCTTAAGGGTAAGTTTACCTAGTAATAGCTTATACTCTCTATATTATTAGTATTAGTATAGGGATATAGCTTTAGGGATACTTAACTCCTATATATATAAATTGTTACGTGGCAGAATGAGCTCAGTCACGAGGGACGTTTATAGGGCCGGATTCGGCACTCTAGTTAGAAGAATTAACTAACTTCTAATATTATATATTATACCTAACAGTAGCTTTTACAAGTAAAATTAGTATAACTTATGACTAGTTAAATCTATTAGCCCCTCTAACGGATTTAACCCTACATTGTGCAGAGCTAGCATGTAACAAGTGGTAGTAATTAGAGATTCTTTTGTTATATACCTCCGGTAACCTAGATATAGAAACCCTATGTCTAAAACTAACTATTTATAACGTAAATTTGCTTTTCTAGTCACTAAAAACAAACTATACCTTATTTATTAATTTTAGACATTTAATAGCGTAAACCTAGATTTTAGACATTAGAAATAGAAACTTATTAGAACTAGCGAATAAGAAGACTTAAATAACCTTATAAGATATAAATTTAATAATAGAATTCTTAAGAAAAGGGAATAGCTAAGAGATTAAGAACCACCTATTTACTAGAACCTAGTAGATTTATAAGCTATACGTCTCGCTTAGAATTAAGTTAAAATCTATATTAGTAAAGCTAAATCTAAAGGATTTCTTAATAAATCTGCTAGATTAGAGGGCAGCAAGGCCTTAGAGCAGCAAGTAGAGGGTATTACTAGTCCTACGAATAGTACTATAACTACTAAGACTAAGAAAGATATAGAGAAGGATAAAAATAATAAAGGAAAGGGGATTATAAACTACCCTAAAAACAACACCACTACTTAATATACTAAACCCCCTAACTAATTAATAAAGTTAAATTTAGAAGACCTATAACCAGGACCCTTAGGAAACATGCTAGAATTAGAGGAATTTTAAACTAGGCCTACTAAATACAACACTACAAGGTTATTATAGGGAGTATTAGAATAGCAACAGGCTATATAGCAAGCTATAATAGATAAAGTGGTGACCAGAATAGACCAGCTAGCATCCAGATTAGTAACTAAACTTAGAAACTCGCAAGGTACCAGTACCTTAGCAGGTTTAACACTAATAGCGCAAAACACTATATAGGGGATAATATATTCACTAAGTAACCAGGGATAATATAAGAGCTACTTAAATACCCACCTAGGATAAGTAGCACAACCTACACCACTATAGTACTAGTAAGGATTCACATAGTAGTAGCTAAATCCTTACTAGGTGTAGCATTAAGCACTATATTACCTAGACTAAGGATAGTATACTAACCCTAGCTACTAAGGAAGGATAGATCTAGCGCTAAATTAGGATTAGTACGGTTAGTAAGCGGAGATAGTAGAATAAAATGCGGATTTAATATAGAAGATTATAGATATTAGACACTTTAAGCCTTATAATAAACTAGAAGAAGCTAGCAATAACCTTATTATATATAATAGGAAGTAAACCATTTTCTATAATATTAAATTATAGATCTAGGTAGTTAAAGATCACCTATATTATGCTAATCCTAGCTAGCGAGATATTATTTAGAAAAAGATTTAGACACTATTCTAAGGAGA
>JFGX01000368.1:0-26617 GCA_000729855.1 Epichloe aotearoae | reverse complement strand
AGATATAATACCCCTTTAGTGCTCTAAATTAGAGCTTAATTTCCTTATAAAATAATTTTACTAATTTTACTAATTTAGCTATATTAATTATAGGAGCTATAAGGAGGAATATAGAGTACTTAGTAAATTAGTCTATAATTACTAGGATTACATTAGTCTCTTAGTTACTAAGCTATATAAGTAGTAGCCCTATAATAAAATCTATTAAGATTTCTACCTATAATTACCTTAGTATTAGCAGTAATTTAAGGGTCCTATATAGGTAATACCTCCTAGCTACTACCTACTAGCATACCCTATAACTAGATATATAGTCTAAAATAGCTTTACTTATTACTAGCTACTAAAAGTAATACTTTAATAGCTTAAGAGTACGCTTAGTCCTAAAGTAACTTACTAGTAGATTATTATAGTATAGCTATAGGAGCTCCTATTATAAGATAGGCTCCTATAGAATAACTACCTAGGCTTTATATATTAGAAGACCCCTTATACTATATAACTATAGACTAGCTTTTCCCCTCCTTTCTACTAGGGAGTTAACCTTACCTCCTTACCTTTATAAATCTAGATCTTAGTCCTATACCTTTTATAGTAGTTATACTAATAGTTTATTTAGCCTAGATTAGTAAGGATCTAGTAACTTAATAGCCCCCTAGATCTCTTATACTATACTAATATCTTAGATATATACTACCTTCTCCTTAAAATTACCCTTATCTAGCTAACCTTTTACTAGATTTATAGTAGCTAACTAGCTTTCTACCTAGGCTACTCTTATCTCTATAGGTTCTAAGACTAGCGCTACACTATAACTTCTTTAATATATTAGTATCTCTTTTTTTATTACTTTAGTAGCTACTATTTTCTTCTAAAGCTTTAGTAAAAGTGCCCTATTTAATATAGGTTTACCCTTATAATTAGACTTTCTTAATAGTATATTTATAGGGTTACTTTTCCTTAGTCTATATTTAATTATAAAATAGAAAGGGTAGAGAAATATATACTAATATACTTACCTTCTATTTAACTTCTACTACCTTATAAAGGTCTATAGGTTATAGTAGTCTAAAAAGACCTTTACTAGTATCTCTATGCCTTTAATATAGTATTACTAGTATTTAAATAACTTTACTATAGTAAGTAACTCTTAATTAGCTATACTATAGTTATATTTAGTATCTATAAACTTCCTTAACTAAAAAGCTACTAAATACTAATAACCCTTATTATCTTACTAAGATAGGATTCCCACTATTATAAAGACTAAGGTATCTATCTTAATACACACTAGTTAACTTAGGTTATAATATTAGAGAAGAGGTACTTACTAAAAGGTATCTTTTAGCTAGCTAAATACTAGCTACTCCTTTACTCTAAATATAAACCTCCTAGTCTAAATACTATTTTAACTACCTTTTATTAATATATAAAGGGGTACTACTATTCTAGAGTATTTATAGATAAACTATTAGTAAAAGTTATAGAATTTAAGGAAAGACTATATATCTTTAAAGCTTATAAGCTTCTTCTCTTCCTAGATTATATTAACTTTATATATATCTATTAATATCCTATTAACTAATAGGATAAACCCTAGAAATTCTACTAACTCCTAGTAAAAGGAATACTTAAAAGGTTTTATATATAACTTTACTAACCTTATATACTTTAAAACCTTCTTAATATATATAGTATATTTCTCCTATATTTTAGAGAAAATAAGGATATTATCTAAATATACTATATAAATAGTATTAACTAGCTTATAAAGCGCTTTATAAATATAGCTTTAGAAGGTAGCTAGGGTATTAGTTAACCTAAAGGGTATTATAAGGTATTTATAGTATTTATAGTGTGTGTAAAAAGCTATTTTCTATTTATTACCCTCTTTAATATAGATTTAGTAGTATATATTCTTAATATTAATTTTTAAGAAGAAATAAGCCCCTTAGTATTAGTTAAGGATCTCTAAAATTAGGGGGAGAGTGTAGTAATTCTTCTATATTACCTTATTAAGTCCTTAGTAATTTATATATAGTTAGAGCGTCTTATCTTTCTTTAGTATAAATAGGATAGGCATACCTATAGGGCTTTTAGAGGGTTTTATCTAGCCTTTCTTTAGGTTATTATTAATATACTCCTAAAGCTCTTTTAGTTTACTCTAGGAAAGAGGGTAAATTAGTCTATATAGGGGTATAGCCCTAGGTATAAGGTTAATTATATAGTTAGTTATCTTCCTTAATAGTAAGCTCCCTACCCTATTTAATATAAATATATCTTAGAACTTATATAGTTCCTTTAGGATATCCTTAATAGTTTTATATACTTTTACCTCTTCCTTATCTTTAAGAGGAATAAACTTATCTTCTATAACCCCTATAATAGTATATATAATAGTCTTATTATATATTACCTTTATAAACTTATAAGGGGTTAGTAGTAAAAAGGCTACTTTTTTTTTCTTAAACTACTATTCCTATAAATATAAATAAAGGTATATATATTCTTCTATAAGTATATATATTCTAATTAATATAAGGCTTCCCTTAACTCTTAGGTCCTTATTAATAGCTATATATAGTAGCTTAAGGTTTTTCTCTTTACCCCTTAAGTCTTTAATTATAATAGGTACCTTATAAACACTATATTAAGGGACTATAAGGGCCCTTACTACCTTAAGGGTAGGTACTATAGCCTTAGCCCTATTAAGCTTATATGCTTATATAAACTAGGCGCTAATAATATTAATCTTAGTATAACTATCTAGATTAGCTACTATTTTAATATCTTTATGCCTATAAATAGTAACTAGTGTGTAAAATTAATACCCTACTAGTACCTAGGTATTTAAGGTAAAGGTAAGGGCATTTACTTCTACCTTAGGAAGTTTCCCTAGCCTTCTTACTAGTCTTTCTTTAGCTTATTATAATTATAGAAAAGGTATTCTATATTACTATAGTTATAATACTACCTCTTATCCTAGGTTTTATTATTATTTAGGTAGGTAGCTAGGGTCTTTTCTTTATCCTTATCCTTCTAATCCTTATAAGGCCTATAGCCTTATAGGGAATTATACCTAGGATATTAAGGAGCTTTATATAAGCCCTTATCTCCTAAGTTACTTAGCTTTTACTTATTTTTTAATATTACCTCCTAGAATTACTAGGTAAGTTATATAACCTTTTCTTAGGTTATTCTAGTAATAGATAAATATAGGTTAATATAGTCCTATAAGTTAGGGAGTAGTTTTATAAAGAATATAAGGGCTTAGGTCTTTTCTAGGGCTTTTTTAAGGTATTTCTCTAGTAAATCTAGGAAGATACTAAATTTAATAGGACTCTAACCCTCTTATTACTTTACATTCTCTAGCTATATAGCTATCTATATATTATAGTTTATAAAATCCTTAAGTAATATAAGGGTCTAGGTTTAGAACTTATCCTAGTTATCTTTAGGGTAATCCTAGCTATTAGCTAGTTATTCCTTAATATATTAGTTCTATCTTACCTAATAGTTT
The DNA here is from genome assembly GCA_000729855.1 of Epichloe aotearoae. Taxonomy (NCBI): domain Eukaryota; kingdom Fungi; phylum Ascomycota; class Sordariomycetes; order Hypocreales; family Clavicipitaceae; genus Epichloe; species Epichloe aotearoae. The sequence continues at coordinate 23,097 of JFGX01000368.1, read as the reverse complement.
ATATATATATAGTTAAGTATAAAGAGGATCTTTTAGTTATTATATTAGTACTTCTTCTTTACCCCCCTAAAGGCATAGTTTAGGTTATTTAACTATATCTTATACTTCTATAAATTTATAAGGTATTAAAGGTTAGTAATATTCTAGACTTTAACCTCTTAGCTACTAAGACTTAAGGATATACTAGCCTTTTAGCCCCTTTTTACCTATTTTTCTTCTTTATTAAGTTATAATAAGTTAATAAGTTCCTATTCCTATTCTTATAGTTTCTTAAGTTACTTAAGCTAGGTAATTTACTCTCTAACTACTACCTTTTCTTCTTTAGTAATAAAGGGTTTAGTCTTAGTTAAGGTCCTTACTAAGTATAGCATGCCCTTACCTATAGTATTACCCTTATTTATCTAGTCCTAGTTAATATATAGTATTACTCTAGTAAATTATATAGTTCTTCTCCTTATATTACTCTTAGGTAGCTAGTAAGAGAAGCTTTAGAATTATAAGAATAAAAGATAGCTAGGTAAAAGGTATAGGGGTATTTATATATTAACTAAAGCTTACTAGGTTTAAGTGTGTTATATATATAAGTTACTAGCTTATAGCTAGTGGCTTACTAGTGTTACATAGACCTAGCCCTAGGACGTAGTGCGCCTATTAGGTAGTGCACTAGTGCGCTAGTGTTGTGAGTGGGCCTCACAATAACCTACTAGACCTTAGGGTTAATATTATGCTTAAGTATTTTACACTAGTCTTTCTTAGGAATATATATTACCTTTATCTTAGCCTTAAAGTTCTTAATAAAGTTAGCTATATTCTTCCCTATAAACTACTAAATATTATACTTATTCTATATTATAATAAGAGATATTTAGTAAGCTATTATTTCCCTAAGAAGCTTTATAAAGGTTTCTATATTAAGGCCTTTAAGGGGTTTAGATATTTTTTCCTTATTATTAGGGCCTTTCCTTAATTAATTATTAGAGTAGGAATATATTAGTGTTATAACTATTTTAAGATTAGATAGTTCCTAGCTAGTAGTTAGGGTATTTAGTAATAGTAAATCCTAAAGTTCTTTTAGATAACTTAGTTACTTAATAGATCTTACTTTACTTAGCTAGTAGGAGTGTAAAGTAGTAATATAATTAGATATAAAATTAGTTAATAGTGCTTTTAATTAATCTTATAGAAGAATAGATACTTAACTAATAGCCTTAATTCTAGAGAAAATTTCCTAAAAGAAGTTTTCCTATAGGGTAATATCTATAGTTATAAATAACCTATAAGCAAGAGCTACTAGTGTGATTACATAGCTCTTTATAATTAACTATAAGGTCCTAATGTATAGCTAAATAAATATAAAATTAACTATAGATCCTAAGATTAAATAGTTTATAATACTAGGTAGTGTTCTCTATTTTATATTCTTATATTTAGAGATTCTTAGCAAGGGGGTAATGGCTTAGCTAGTGTTTATTAGGTATTCCCCTAAGCTAGTTAGCCTCCTCCTTAATATCTCTATATAATATAATCTCCTTTCTTTAATCTAACTTAGTTCCTCTAGATTAGCTATTCTTAAACTAGTACCTTAGCCTTCCTAGGGTCTAGGGCTAGGCTTCTAGTCTATATTATGCTATAGGGAAAATAAAATAAAGGGGTCTTTATATAAATTAGTTTAGTATTAGCTAAAAATTATAGCTAAAAGCGCGCTTCTAATTAATCTTAGTCTATAGTAAATTAAATAGAAAGCGGAAGTCCTAGGGATTTAAGACTGCATTTCTTTACTAGTTTTATTAAGTAAAGAATAACACCCTAAAAAACATAATACTAGCCTATAGTTATAAGTAGCTCTAGAGCTTACGTATAATAGAGGGGTTAATTAACTTAATAATACTAATTATAATAATAGCTAGGATTATCTTATTATATAGAGATATCCTAGATTAAATAGTCTATTAGATTAGAAGTAACTCCTTAAATAAATAAAGGGAGGGGGGAGGTAAACTCTTTAATTTATCTTTCTATAGTAAACTTAATTATAGGTATAATCTTATCTAAAGCAAAATATAGGGATAATCTTAAGAATCTTATTATGCGTAATTACGGTCAAAGAATCTAGCTATAAGCAGTCTCTTTATAGATTAAATAGTCCCCTTACCTAGATAACTAATATTATTATCCCTTATTGTGTTATCTATCACTATGATCCTTAGTGCTTGTTATTGCGATCGCGTGTTTCTAGGCGCGCATCTTATGGCACACACTACCTCTTAGCTAAGTAGTAGTATACTTTATTAGTAACCTTCTAAATTACTTTAGCCTATTAAATAATAGAGATACTTAGTAGTAACTTATCTATTATCTATAAGTAAGCTCTAAAGACTAGTAAGGTTAGCACTAGGCTATCTAGACTTACTAAGTTATTAATAGCTTTAATAGCTATTTAAAGCTATTATTTAGGCATAAGTTTACTGCTAATTAAGTCTATAATAATATTATAAGCCTAGTGTAAGGGTTTATAATATCTCTTAACCTTTCTAATGCTATTATAAGCTTTAATAAGTGCCTTATTAACTTTAATTAATATTAGATAAGCGTAGTGCCTAAATTTAGTAAAAGCAAAATTCTTACTAGTATTATAGATAATCTAATCTAGAGGGCTAAGATATATATTAATCTAGTATTCCCTAATAGTATTCTAGATATTATAGGCCTTTTGCTTATTAGGATTAAGGAATTAGGCTACTTAGAAGGAGGTTACTAAATTAATAACATAAAGGACTAGTTAGAAGTTAATTTATATAATATTAATAATAATTTTATAGTTAAATTTGTAGTTATTCTTAATTATAAATTTAAATTAACTAGGGGCCTTTTTATTTATTTAATAATAGTAGTAAACCTTAGTTAACCTCTTAATTATATAGCGTTTAATATTATAACTAGCTTATTAGAGAATCTTTATAAGCTATTAAACTAAGGAATAACTAAATCTTTAGTGTAATTAATAAATATCCCTTTCTAATAGGTAAAAAGTAACTATTTCTTTTACTTCTAGTAGCTACTATAAATAACCCTATTATTATATAATTAGCATAGTCTTATTGCCTTAAATTAATATATTAGTAAGGTTATTAATCTTAATATTTATCCTATCTATATTAGTAATAGAGAAGAGGAAGGGTATAGTAGTGCTAATAACGTAAAAATCTAGCTTACTAAGCTCTATAGGCATGCTAATAATGCTATATATTATTACCTCCCTAGCACTAAATTTAATAACTTACTAGGGGCAGGGTTTAATCTTTAGTAAGGGCATTAGCCTTATTAAAGCCTTAACCTATATAATACTTACACTTAATTTGCCTATAGTACCTATATTAGGTATAATCCCTCTAAAGACCTCTTTAGAATAGTATTCTTTAGAGGTATATAATATAAGCCCTTTATTAAAGTCTTAAGGTTTATATAGTTCTTACTTAAGGAAAGCATATTAAAATACCTAATTATTAAGGGTAGTAAGTATATCTATATTAATAAGGGTATTATTAACCTCTAGCCCTAAGTAAAAGAATTATATAATACTTAATTATACCCCTAATAATAGGTTATTATTAGCGTTATTATTATTATTATCCTAGGCTTATATATAGGCCTTAAGGTTACTCTCTTATTCTTAATTATTTACCTTATTTATATTATTACTAGCTTTCCCTTTATAAGAGGTAAGGAATACCTAGAACTTCCTTTCTAAAGGGGGTGTATAATAAGTCTTACTAGCTTACTACCTCTCTTTTTTCTTCTAATACTTTATATTAGTGTAGTTAGTTAACTAGTAGCTATTCTTACTATAAATAAAGCATTATTTAAGGCTTTACTATATAGTCCTATAATAGCTTTCTTTACTATAGCTTTATTAGCTATACTAATAATCTATAAATATTACCTTAGATAAGTCCTTCTCCTAATACTAGTAGTACTAGGTATTTTTCTAGCTTAACTCTTTAATAGTAATTAACTTATAGGGATTCCTTATAAGGTTCTTAAAGCCTAGGGAGTGTATATACTTTACTACCTAATATTTAGGTATACTAGTTACTATATTTAGTATTTACTTATAAATCTTTATATTTACTATATTAGAGGGGTATAACTCTTTATAGATTTTCTTAAGGGTAGTTAATATAATCTTAAGGCACTTAAGCTTACTTTTATTAGGGTTCTTAGTAATAATATTAGTAAGGGTTATATTACTTTATTTTTATTAATAGAATTACTAGTTACTTTTTATTTTAAAGTATTAATAAATATTAGTAATTATCTCTTTATATAAGAAGTTCTTACCTAAAAGGTAGTTAAGGAAGTATTACTTAGTATTTTCTATTAGTATAATAGGAAATACTTTTTAGAAGTAAAATAAAGGGAGGTTAATTTAATTATATTTATTTTAGAAAAGGGTAATCTTTAGTATAAGGAAGTTATATAGCTTTTTACTATATTAGTTACTATCCTTATATATCTTTATAAGCTTAGAGATTTTCTTTATAATTTACTTATTAAAGAGAGTATATATTATTAGTAAAGTAAGTTCTTAAGGATAAGGGCATTATTTAGGTTAAAGGTTTTAATATTAAGGGGAACGCTATATCTACTCTTATAGAGAGTAAAGGGTTAATTAGGGGTATATATAATAAAATTCTATTATTATAGGTTAAGGAGGTTAAGTCTATTTAGTATATTAAGGCTAAACCTATAGCTTAGGGGGTTTAGAAGATTATAACCTCTTTTTTAGCTATACTATTCTTATTTCTTCTTAAAGAACTTAGTCTAATAAGTTTATAATTAGGATTCCTATTCCCCTAGGAACATATACTCTGTTCTCTTGTAGGACATTGCGTAGCTCCTATATAATATCCTGTTGAAAAATAAGGCCTGTTTATAGGGCTTATTTTGCATGACCTTTTTCTAGTAAATATAGGTCTGACCTCTTCTGTTGAAGGAGGTCTGCTAGTGCTTACAGCTGTAAGCTTTAGGCGTGACAGCTGCACTGCAGCTGTTGGCAGTTGTTAGCTAGCGAAGTAAAGCCACGTTGTAACCGTTAACGGTCGCAACTAACTATATAGGTAATATAATTAATTAAATTAATTAGTATTGTGTGTGGATAGCTTACTAAGTTATGTGGCTGCGCTGCAGCCCGCGCCACAGCCCTAGCCATAGTACTAGTCCCGATTAGGAATAGGTTGCCCTATACCTTATTTACAACTACGAATATCTCTATTACTAGAGGTTATATAAAAGTCTTATAACTAGCAATTAGGTACTACTAGTTAGGGTTTTTATTGCACGTATAGTTATTTTTTAGGTTAGAAAGTTAGTGCACGTTAGTGTTACGTGGCAGAATGAGCTCAGTCACGAGGGACGTTTATAGGGCCGGATTCGGCACTCTAGTTAGAAGAATTAACTAACTTCTAACATTACATATTATACCTAATAGTAGCTTTTATAAGTGAAATTAGTATAACTTACGACTAGTTAAATCCGTTAGCCCCTCTAATGGATTTGACCCTATATTATGCAGAGCTAGTATGTAATAAGTGGTAGTAATTAGAGATTCTTTTGTTATATACCTCTGGTAACCTAGATATAGAAACCCTATGTCTAAAACTAACTGTTTATAATATAAATTTGCTTTTCTAGTTACTAAAAATAAACTATACCTTATTTATTAATTTTAGATATTTAATAGCATAAACCTAGATTTTAGATATTAGAAATAGAAACTTATTAGAACTAGTAAATAAGAAGACTTAAATAACCTTATAAGATATAAATTTAATAATAGAATTCTTAAGAAGAGAGAATAGCTAAGAGATTAAGAACCGCCTATTTACTAGAACCTGGTAGATTTATAAGCTATATATCTTACTTAGAATTAAGTTAAAATCTATATTAGTAAAGCTAAATCTAAAGGATTTCTTAATAAATCTGCTAGATTAGAGGGCAGTAAGGCCTTAGAGTAGTAAGTAAAGGGTATTACTAGTCCTATAAATAGTATTATAACTACTAAGACTAAGAAAGATATAGAGAAGGATAAAAATAATAAAGGAAAGGGGATTATAAACTACCCTAAAAATAATACCACTACTTAATATACTAAACCCCCTAACTAATTAATAGAGTTAAATTTAGAAGACCTATAACTAGGACCCTTAGGAAATATGCTAGAATTAAAGGAATTTTAAACTAGGCCTACTAAATATAATACTATAAGGTTATTATAGGGAGTATTAGAATAGTAATAAGCTATATAGTAAGCTATAATAAATAAAGTAATAACTAGAATAGACTAGCTAGTATCTAGATTAGTAACTAAACTTAGAAACTTATAAGGTACTAGTACCTTAGTAGGTTTAATGCTAATAATGTAAAATACTATATAGGGGATAATATATCCACTAAGTAACTAGGGATAATATAAGAGCCACTTAGATACCTACCTAGGATAAGTAGTATAACCTATACTACTATAGTACTAGTAAGGATTTATATAGTAGTAGCTAAATCCTTACTAAGTATAGTATTAAGCATTATATTACCTAGACTAAGAATAGTATACTAACCCTAGCTACTAAGGAAGGATAGATCTAGCGCTAGATTAGGATTAGTATAGTTAGTAAGCGGAGATAGTAGAATAAAATGCGGATTTAATATAGAAGATTATAGATATTAGACACTTTAAGCCTTATAATAAACTAGAAGAAGCTAGTAATAACCTTATTATATATAATAGGAAGTAAACTATTTTCTATAATATTAAATTATAGATCTAGGCAGTTAAAGATCACCTATATTATGCTAATCCTAGCTAGTAAGATATTATTTAGAAAAAGATTTAGATACTATTCTAAGGAGACGCAATAGTATAGTATAGATAATATCTTAATATAGGCAAATAAACTGCTATATTTAATAATATATTAATAGTGTTTACTACTATATAAAAGGAATTTAGTATTTAAGTATAGGATATAATAGCATAGCTTAATAAAGTAAAATATATAAAGGAGGATATTTTAAATAAGGTCTCTTTCTATAAATTTATATTAAAGATTTTCTAGTATATAAGGGTAAATAGTAAAATAACTAATTATTAGCTCCTAGTGCGCCTATATCTTAAGCTTTATCTAGGATTACATTAGATATGCCTAGTTCTAACTAAAGATAATATAAGATTAGCCTATATTACTATAGTAGATAATAAAAGATATAACCTATATAACTATTTATATAGTAAAAGCTACCCTAAAGGTAAAAAGGGTAAAGGAAAGCTTAAGGTTTACTTTAATACTAAAATATCTAGTAGTAATTTAGAGAATAATAAGGATAAAGCATAAGCTAATTAGAATAGGCTATTAAATATATAATTCCTATTAGAGAACTAATATTACTAATAGGATAATTAGAGTACTTAAAGACCTTTAGGATTTTTCTAACTAAAGCTATATTAGTAAAACTAATATACTAAAGGATAAAACTAGAGGCCCTAGTGGAATAAGCCCTAAGAGAATTAAGGAGAATAACTAGGTTTTAACTAAAGCTAATAAGAGAATATTTAGAACTAGTAGGATAGGTAATATCTATAGGACTTAGAACTACTAGAGATAAGAGGTTAATATTAGTAGCTATAGTAATTCTAGTATTAGGAAAAGCTATCTAATAAAGAGAAGGAGTACGTATATATTATAGTATATAATAATAATTCTAATATATAATAGTATAAAACTTATCTTTAGGAATATAGTTATTATATAACTAAAGAAAGGGAGGTTCTAGAGAATAGAGCATAAAAGACTAACTTTATTAAAACCTATTTTATTAATAATATTAAAAAAGAAATAGATAAGGCTACTACTAAGATAGATATACCTAGGTTAAAATAGCTTACCCTAGGATAAGTAATTAAGGCTATAGCAAGACCTTAAGAGGTTAAGTATAATAGTAAAAGGGTGAATATATATTTAAAAATCCCTCTTAAATTTAATAATAAAGGTAAGAGTTATTAGATTTACCTTAATATAGGAATATTATTAATTCTAGTAGATAAAGGGTAGTTATAGTAGAATAGGTTAAATGTAAAATAGGGAACATAGGAACTAAAGCCTATATCTAGAGTCTAGTTATTCTTTTTTATAACTAAAACCACTATATTTAATTTTTATATCCTAGGAGTAGTGTATAGAATAGAAATTACTAGATACTTTATGGTTATAGTAGATATAATGCTAAATCTAGGCCCTAAACTATTACTTAGAATAAATTTTCTTTATAAATATAGAGTAAAAATTAATTTTATATGCCCTAAGGTGGTTTTTAGGTTAGTCTATAGTATAGTAGTATAAGTAGAAATATTCTAACTAATAAATAAGGTTCTATATTAGCGGGTAATTACTACCTATATAGTAATAATTCTACTAAAAGTATAGTTATATATACTAGTTACTTAGAAAATAGCGTAGGAAAATTAGGAAATAAGTGTGTATTACACGGAGTTATGTTTAAAGTATTTTCCTAATATACTAATTAGTAGATCTAGCTAGGGATAGATAGTTACCTATAACTTAACTAATAAAACTATTACTATTAGTAAATATTAGAAGGTTATATAGCTAATAGTAACTAGTAAGGTTAATACTAACTATCTAGTTAATAATCCTTTTATATATTATGCTTATTTTAGTAAGGATATTATAGAGAAAGCAGAAGGTAAAAATAAGGCTAATAATAAATCTAATAAGGAAGGAGATAGTTTTAGTCTAAAGAGGGTTAATATAGAAGTATTATTATATAGGATCTTATACCTAGAAGATATTCTATATATAACTAATAAATTTAGAGTATAAGTTACTAATATTAATTATAAGGCTATAAATAAATTTATCTAGCTAACTAATAAATATAAATTTATTGTAATAGAGGCATTATTCCTATGCCTAAGGACTAGAAAATAAGGATTAATTTTATTAAAGGATAGTAATATTAAATAAGGCTAATTAGGCCTTATAGATTAGGGGGGCAGGATATAAATAAACTTAATAAAGTATATAATAAACTCTATATAAAAGGGAAGATATTATATTTAGATAAGCTAGTAGCTATAGCGTGCCTAGCGTTTATAGTGTGGTAAGAAACTAGCTAGGAAAGGAAAGGAAGAGTTATAATTAATATAAGACTGCTTAATAACATAGTAATACTAGATATATACTCTTTACTAGACTAAAGTAATATTATAGATAATACCTATAGTAAGAAGGTTTTCTCTCTCTTTAATAGAATAGGATTCTTTTACTAGTTACTAGTTAGGAAGGACTATTAAGCCTATATAGTGGTTATTTTAAATTAAGGTCTTAAGGTATTAAATATAGTATTAATAGGATTTAAAAACTCCCCTACTTTTACCTAAAGGTTTATAGACTAACTTTTCTAGAAGTATAAGTATTTTATTTAAGTCTATATTAATAATATAATTATGTTTTTAAATAGTATTAAGGAGCATTTAGAATACCTTAGTATTATACTTAAAATCCTTAAAGAAAATAGGATAATAATTACAGTAAAGAAGTCTTTTATTAGTTACCCTACCTTTTAATTATTAGGTTTTATTATTAATAGTAATAGAATTATTAATACTAATAATAGACTTAAAGCCTTTTAAAAGATAGTTTTTCTAAGTAATTTAGTAAGTCTTAAAACTTTTATTAGAATAGCTAGTTTTCTTTATAATAGAATCCTATAGTTTAATATATAGATCTAACTATTATAGGAATAGAAAATAGCATTATTAAGAGAGTTCTATAAGAAAGATAAGAAAATTACTAGTATCTTAAAACTAGTATAAAAAAAGAAGGTATAGTAAAAGATATTTTTACCTATAAAAGATAAGGAAAAGGCTTTTAAAGATATTAAGGTGTTTCTAAGTAAGAAATAAACTTTATAGCATTATAATCTAAAAAAACCTCTATTTCTTAAAATTAATACTTATAAGGAAGGATTTAGTTTATATGCTTTCTAATTATAAGAAGAATAGGATAGTTAAAGTGTTCCTAGAAGGGATATTAAGAATAACTAAATATAGCTAATCCTATTCCTTTTAAGAGTAATATTAAGTATTAAGAAGTAATATAGTTTAACTAAAGTAGAAGTAGCTATAATTATATAGAGCATTAGGAAGCTCTAAAAAATAGTTTAATCTAATAATATAGTAGTTAATATTTTAACTAACTATTCCCTAGCTAAGGGCATTATTAAGTATACCTTATTATTAATAATAGATCTAGATAAGGCTAACCTAAAACTAGTAAAAGTTATAAATTATTTATTATAATTTAATTTAAAGGTAACATATATACCTAGAATATTAAATGTTATACTAGATACACTCTCTAGATTACTAGTAGAAGTTACCTATAGGGAGGTAGTGTGGAAGAGCTAATATAATAAGTTAGATATAAGCGCTTATTTTATAAATAAGGAATATATTATAAAGGCGATTATAGATAATAACCTTAAGGCTAAAATTATCTTAGGATATTAGTCTAATTAGAAATTTAGTTAAATTATTATAGCTATAAAAGCCTACTAAGAAAAGTAAGTAGTAAGAAACATTAGAGTTAGACTAAAGATCCCTTTATTTAGATAGGATTTATATAAGAATAGTCTATTATATTACTATAGTAGAGATAGATTTTTCTAACTCTATATTCTAATAATAGAGGTTAAATCTATCCTATAGCTAGTATATAATGACTAATATTATTTTAGAATTACTAGGATAGTAGTAGAGCTATAATTAGTTTATTTCCTACGTATAAGCCGATAAATTCGCGATTATATAGCCTATTACGTAGCGTATTAAGAAAATGTAATTAATCGCTTAAAACCACTAGGGGAGCTATAACTATTATAGCTAAAGCTAATGCCTTTTTACATAATTTTACATAATTTTATTACAGATATGCTAGAAGTGCTAGCGGTAAATATAATATAGTAGATAGAAGGATACGCTACCTATAATTTATTATACCTAGTGAATTACCTATTTAGTAAAAGGACACTTCTAATACTAGGACACACTATATATTTAGTGGAAATCTAGGCAGAATTGCTCCTTTACGCTCTATATATTATAGACTAGGGATTACTAAGATAAATTATTAGTAATAGAGACCTAAGATTTATATCTAATATATAGAAAGAAATATTTAGGTATATAGGAGTTAAACTCCTTATAGGCATAGTATACTACCCTTAGATAGATAGAATAGTAGAAAGGAAAAACTAGATAGTAATAATTATAATATAATACTACATAGTAACTAACCTAGATATAATATAGATATTGCTATTACTAGCGCTATAATATTAGCTAAATAACACTATAGTAGTAGGTATAGGGTAGGCTCCTAATAAACTATTATATAGTTTCTACCTATTAAGTATTATTAATCTACTTTCCCTAAATAATATAACTAATACTAGAGCTAGTATAAATAATATTATAGTATTATAGAAGTTATACTAGTATAAGGCCTAACTAGTAATTATAATAGTGGCTATACTTACTAAAATTTAGTATAATAACTATTATAAACTAGTTAATATTAATAAAGGAGATATAGTGTATCTATAACTATATAAGGGGTATAAATTACCTAGTAAACCTAAGAAGAAATAGTTATTATAGAAGGTAAGGCTATATAAAGTATTAGAAAAAGTAAACCCTCTAGTATATTAGTTAGATTTTCCCCTAAATTTATAAGTCTATCTAGTAGTATTATTAGCATAGATATAGAAGCTAATATAAGGGAAAGACCTATTTAAAAGGGAAGAACTAGCCCTACTACTAATTATATTTAATAATTTAGAGGAAGCAGACTATTAGGAAATTAAAAGAATCTATAATTATTATATTAAGATCCTTAAGTAAACTAAAACTATAAGAGTGGAATTTCTTATTAGATAGAAGGGCTATACTACTAAAGATAACTAATAGATAGTAAAGAATAAAATAAGAATAAATATATCTAAGATAGTAAAAGATTACCTTAAGAAGAATCTAATTAATTAGGCAAAGGAGTATACAAAGAAAGGCCTTAAACCCCCTATAGAATAATAATAGTAAGAGTAGAGGTATAATAATAAGAAGGTAAATTTATTAGGTTAGTATAAAACCATTAGACCCTCTTATATATATTATTTATTATGCCTACTAAGGGTAACCTACCTTACTTATACCTTATAACCCCCCCTAACACACTAATAAACCTAGTGTAGTTAAATTTAGCACCTATATATATAATTTTATTTAGACCTTATATTTTGCTTTATAGCTAGGATAGTTAAATCTAATAATAAAAGTAATAAAGTATTTCACTAGCTATATAACGTAGAGTAGCATTACCTATAAGAGATAAGGAAGTGTAATAATTATAAGAAATACTACATAAAATTTAATAACCTTACTCTAGAAGTTAAATATATAGCTTACTTATTTTATACTAATCTATATTATTACCTAAGCATAAGACTAGACCTTATTATATTTAATAATAAGTTAGATATAAGTAACTAAATAATTTATAAGCAAATACTAGTAGTATATCTATATATTTAGGTACTAGCCTTAATATAATAAAATTAATTAATAAGGAGTATTACTTTTACTAATTTAGTATAGTAATAAGCTAGTACTAATAAGGAGAGAGCTAAATATAGGGAGTAGGGTAATAACCTTTTAATTAAATTAGGTATAGTAAGCTATCTTAAAGGCTAGAAGCTTTCTAAACGCTATTTATACCTAGTATTAGAGCAAGATCTATTACTAAGATATATAAATCTAATATAGTAGGTTATATATCTATAATAAGAATAGTATAAAGGAGAATTAAGAATAGTATAAGATAAATTAGACACACTATTATAGTAGGCTATAGAGGGCAGTAAAGATATTAATATAGCTACTATAGTTATTAAGAAAATAGTTAAAACTAAGGTAAAAGCTAAAAGAGATAGTAGTAAAGGTAAAGGTAGTAAAGGTAATAATATTAATAATAAACTAGAAGAATTATAGAATCTAGAAGTAGAAAGCTAGAAATATAACTAAGTAATATAATAATTAATATAGAAAAACATTAAAAGGGCTAAAAGACAAAAGTAGCTATAAGAAAGGGAAGCAGTCTAAGGAAATAATAAATCTAGTAATACACTAGGTAAAGAGAATAGTAGTGTAGAGAAGACTAAGAATTAAGATAATAATAAAAGTAATAATATAATAAATAAAGAAGATAATAGTATAGTAAGATTTAATCTTACCTAAGTAAGTAGTAAATCCCCTAAACTAGAATTTAAACCTAAGAGTAATAAGGAGACTAAACTTATAGAAACTAAATTTAAAGATAGAGGTTTTAAAAGTAAAGGTAAGGATAAAGTTAATAATATACTAGCTAAATACCTTATTAAGCTATTATAGGTGTATAAACAGATTATAAAGCTTGATTTTAAGCTATTATTTATTAGATTTAGAAAACCTAGTTCTAGAATAGACGCCTTAAAGCTAATGCTAAAGATTAGGGTAGTAGTATATAAAAGGGTAATAGAAGAATTTAATATAGAATATAAGGGGAAAAGTATTAAGGGGATTAATTTTAGTAAATTTAGATATACTATATTAGGTTATAAGGCTAAAAGGTAGGATATTTAATATATAATATAGGCCTATATATATAAATTTACGCTTAATAGTGTTATAATAGTATTAGATAGTCTAGAGGTGGATTTAAAGGATATATATTTTATATTATAGTAAAATATAGTTATCTAAATTTTTACTATATTTAAGGAATAAAAAGCTATATTAAGTATAAGATAAGTAGCTATAAGGTAGGTAGGGAAACCCGTAAACTATATTATAGTAAATCTAATAGAATGCGGAGTAATAAGATAAGTAAAAAATTAGGTAAAAATAGTAGCTATAGCCTTTTATAATAGTATAATAGTTAAGCGTGGTTATTAGATAGCTATATATAATAGTATAGCATCCCTACTACTAAGAGCTAATCTATTAGCTCTCTAATTTACAGATAAATATAGCGCGGTAAATAGTATAATCACAGGGGGACTAGCTAGTATTAGGCAAGCTAATTTGCTTTATATTAATATAGAGAGAGCACTAGTGTAAAAATTAGTTAAATTTTAATAGAATAAAGAATAATATAAATAATATAAATAAAGCAAAATTAATAACCTAGTAGACTAAATTAACTAAGTAGAAAAATAAGCTAATAGAATTAAGATAGAACTCTTAGAGGTAGAAAGAGTAGTAAAAGAAAAGCCTTTATAAGAGAGAAGTGTAAGTATAAAAGTAAGAAAGCTTACTTTAATCTTATATTAGATTTACTTACTATAAAATACTATATATCTACTAGTTAATATAATAATTAGTAGTTATAATAGCCTTAATACTAATTAGGGGGTGTATTACCTAGTAATAGGTAAATTAACTAATTATAAGTAATATGCGCTTATAACTATATTAAGGAAGCTAAAATATACCTTATATTAATATATTATCTTAGAATAAGCAGTATATAAGATTTATAATAGCTACTCTCTTTATAAAAGAGAAGCTTTAGACCTTTTTATATAATAGAAATCAGCTATAATTCAATCCTTTTCTCTACCTTTATCATCCCTTCTGAACACATCTTTGCCACAAGTCACGTGCCACACTGCGATAGATATTGTTTTCCACTTTTCAACAAGACCCGATATGATTTAACATAACAGGGAAGTCACAGAGCTCATGTTCCATAGCACAATAGTCATTACTAGCACGAAGCTACACCTTTTCCTACCTATTCTTCGCTCTAGTCTTTCCGATTAATAGCCTAGGATCTGGAAGTTCCCCTGCGCTAACTAACGTCCGTAATTCTTCCTTGTCGCTCCATTTCTCGTAGCATTCCAAATAATCTTCTAGGAGAAATCTTGTGATCGCCTCGGCTAGATTATTAGCCCGCTTCCTGTAAACGCGCATATCAAGTGTTCCAGGCCATCTTTCCATCCCTGGTGGAAAATATCCAGCATGTTCCCAATCAATCAAGGCCTTGACTTGGAGAGTTTGTCGGTCTAGGATAATATTTTGAGGTGCGATATCACCGTGTTGAAAAACATACTCTGGTTCCTTCAGGGGAATAGTCTTCCAAGACTTTTTGCCTTTCCACGGCGGTTGAGCATCGGGGGTGAGCCAAGAGGGGGGCATCACAAATCCATCAATACCACGTTGTCGGGACTTCAACTTTGCAAGCTGTGGTAATACGATGCCCGTAATAAAGTCAAGGGCATTCGAGTAAGCTTGGTCTGAACATGTCTTACATGGTGTACCTTCTGTATGTTTCTGACCTGCTTGTATCAAGCAACTTTGAGAATTCATCTCTTTTAGTGTCAGGCCATCGATGAACTCTGTGACCAGATATCGCCGGCCATCTGGTAGTTCTCCATGCTCAAGTAATCTGGGCACTGGGATTGTTGTTTTGTCAGAAACTAGCTTTAAGGCTTTAGCTTCATTGGTGATTCGCTCGTGATTCCTGTCAAAGATAGCTTCAGTCAGTATGATATACAACTTATCACATTATAGCATTAATGACAGGTCTTACCAGGATCTGAACCATATAAAAGGAGTACCGTCAGGATATGGATCATTGAAAGGAAGGCGAGAGGTCTTCCTGAAAGTTGCAGCAGTGATTTCATACGATACGTCATTAGACTCGTAATGGCGGACCGTGGTTGCTATGATAGCTTCTAGTTAAAAAACGAGTTAGTGTGAAGATAAGAAAGATAAGTGAAGCTTACCTATTTTTTTGGAGGGGACGAAGCCTATAGTATTAGGCGGTGAATGCTTTGGGTTGCTCATTGAGGGCTTGAAAAAAATTTGTTGATAGCGATGGATGTTGCATCTGCCGTCAGGTGCCATAGAGGCAATAAATCATCTGGCGGCGAAGGAGAGCGAAGGTGAACAGAGTGTTAGGAAGCGTGTCACTTCAGGATGTCTATGCCTCAGGCCAAAGAATAGGTAGGTCAATCACAATCAAAGACAGTCTTATTAAGGGAGATGAGCCCGCAGATCTCTTTGCTGCCTATCTCCTTGAGCGTGCTACTGTATAGCTTGTGGGTCAGTGGGGCCCTCACAGCCCCCCTGCCACAAGGTCAGTCACCACGTAGGCAACACGTAAACATGCAGTAGTGATTTTTTATTTATATAGTAGTAACTAGGCCGAAAACAGAAGAGGCATCCACGCCTATAAATTTGTAAGGGAAGTTTATGTATGTTAATTAGTTATACTTACTACATATATCCCTAGTCTATTACCTATGCTTATTATTACACTTACCTGCCCTAATGCTTATTGCTTGCTGCTTGTCGTCCCCGATGTGTTAGCAAGGAGTACTAAAAGTAGCTATATAATGCTAGCAAGAGTGATTAATATATATACTTACCTCTAAGTAGTACCTATCTAGTAGTAACTATAAATCTTAGCTACAACTCTATTTATTTTCCTTCCTAACCAAAGTCATAACAAATTACTACTAACGCTACCACTTTCTCTTACCCCTGCAATTAAGCAGCGCGCTAATTAAGATCTATATTGTACGGTAAGGAGCGCGTAAGGTTACAGGATTAATAGGTTATGGTAACTAAAGCTAGCTTAGTGTGGTAACATTAGTCAAACAGAAAGGAAGATAGTCGCTTTCTTGCCTCCGCAGCCTCCCAGTTAACTAAAACTCTTTTTTTTGACTCCTCTATTTTTGTTTGCACTAGCGGCTCCATTGCTGCTAGCTCCTCTTTGTTCAAAAGCTGCACCCTTGTCTTCCATAGTTGCTCTATAAGGATGTCCGCCCGCTCACCAAAGAACCTCTTGTCCAAGTACTTCCAGTAGATAGTATCAAAAGCCCAGCTCTTTCTAGCAGCATAGTTAAGCCAGAAGCGGCCTGTTACCCAGCTCTCTTGCATGTACGCTGAGAGCAGTAAAGAACCAGGGTTTATATCTTGCTCTGCCTCTTTCATGGCTAAGAGCCAGGTCTGAAGCCGTCTTTCATAGACACTAGTCCAATTATCAATGCCATCGTCCCACATCTCTGGCACATCAAGTAGTAACCACCAAGGCGGGTCAAGGACAAATTGTGTTGGCCCGACGTATGTATATTCCCAATCGATAGCCCCAAGAATATGGTCGTTCTCATCGACGAGAATATTGGCCGGCCTAAAATCATCGGACCACAGACGAAAAGAGCCCGAATTGGCGGGCGCTGGCAATGTTGCGCGAGCGTACTTGCAGCTGGCCGACCATTCATCCTCAACAAATCCAAAACTTGACAGTCGGCCTTGCTTAGCTAATCTGCGAAATAGTTGGCGAGCGACATATTTGGTCCTGCAGTCATCTTCTGACGATATCATATCGTTATGTTAGAAGAGGAGAGTTGCGATTTGCATTTCAGCCAATATCGTGTACCACTCATCAGCGGTCTGATATATGGTGCCCTTAGGCGGAAAGATCGATTTTGGAATATTGGAAAGCTGAACCATGTTGCTCATGTTAAGAGTGAGAGGCCGTGCCAACACGTGGTATGATCCGGGGCTTGTCTCGACGAGGCTTCCGATATGTGGGAAAGGAGTTTGTGCAAGCTGTAGCACACACCGTGCCATTTTAACGTACAGGCGCTTGAGCTTGCTCTCAGTAATGTTAGGTTCCAAGACGGGCGTCTCGTTGGGATCCTCGCGAGAAGCTTCCAGAACTTGGCCCATGACTCGTCGGGACCCGAGGTCTTGAATAATCATGAACGGCCCAATGTCGGGATCAATGCCGTGGCTGAAGTGTTCTGGGATCGGGATATCAGTGCGTTGGCTGATGCATGCAGCGGTCGCAGCTTCCGCAAGCGTTTTCTCTTTAGGAAACACAACCTGGTTGGGGCAGGGCAAGCGAACAAGAACATTGGCGGAAAGACCTTCAATACGCATGGGGTAGAGCACATTGAAGCCGCCAATGATTAGTGGAGTGACTAAGGTCGCAGGTTTTGCGAATATCCTCTTGGCAAAAGATTCGATTTTGCGACACGCTGAGGATGAGCGAACTTGCCTAATTGCCTCCTCCCAGAGCTCATCGTTCCGGTCCCACGCAAGATCATCAGAGTTTTGTCGAGCTGTCATCCTGGATAAGATATGGTAAGGCTGGCTTGGAAAGATAAGATGGACAAGACTAGGTTAGAGCGAACGACGAAGGACCGAATATGAGGATAGTGAACTAAGAAGCGACGGCCAGATGTTTGTCACACGGTCAAGAGTGGCACTAAGACGTCAGCCTACGAAAAAGGGGTGCCAAAGGGATGAAAACAGGCAGCTGGTTCGGGCTAGACAGACTCAAAGTCACTTAACGGAACCGGACATTATTATCATGCCGGATTTAATCCGTATGTACTCCGTAGGTGCCATTTAATTCCTTCCACTATTCGAGGTACCTCGTAAGGTCTACGCGACCCCGCCTCCCGGATCGAGGGGAACGAGTAACACAAGTTCCTCGCAGGTTCAATCCTACAGGATAGGTGGGCCTGAGGCGTACCCGCGCCAATCCAAGCGAGCTGCCTGATCGCTACATGTCTAACAAAAGAGACAGGCCAGACCGCGCCTAATAGGTGGTCGACTGATTTTCAGGATGTCGCTATGCACTTGCAATACTACCTTCCTGTTTGAACTAGGTGGCACTACGTGGCAATATCTTCTAATGCGGCCATTGCCTGGAAAGACAAAGTTTCTTCCTGTGTTGTCGTTTCCTAACCGATTGCCTAATAGCAATTCACTGTCTACCCACCATCGTAGATATTACGGCCACGTCAATAAATTAATCAACTAACAGATCGAAAGGTGCTTTGCATGTAGATAGCTGGATGTGCCACCATCGATCGCAGAAACTAGACCCAAATAATCAGCCACACATGTGTGCTTACCAGTTAGCTGCGTAGGTCAGGGAAAGCCGGCGGGATGATATCTGGGCTGTCATGTCCGAAATCCGAAGCGACATAAGATTCGGTGAATCTTGCTCCACGTCTACTTGAAGATTATTGGCTCACAGTAAATAGTGCCGTCTGCTGAATCTTGTTCTGGAGTTAGGCAATCTGTACTGTACAGATCCCTTTACGGTATGTATAGTAGAAACGACGTAGCTTCGCATCTCTCAATTATGACAGTGTCCATACCCAAATTCAATGGCATGCATAGTTCCCTAGGCTTTCGAGTTCTCTGATAGCGGCCTAGTCTTCGCAAAGGATCGTGTGAAAATGATCGATGGTGATTAGCCCGTTGTCTCACATGTAAAAGTAGAAAGAGGAAAGAAGCATGCCGACTGTTGTTGTTAGGAGAAAGATCGTTCGGCGTAAATTATATAAAATACCTCGCCCATGCCTTCAAATTCAAACTGTTGGTTGCCAATCGATTTATGCTTGGGCATCTTTCTTTATTTCCAAATACACCCTACAACCTGATTGGTCTTAGTCACTATCTAGGCCCTCATGTCTATCATCACGACCCCCCGTCTCCAGCGGCTGTGGCAAGATGCTCAAGACTACCCGGAGTGGGCAGCTACACGGTTGTGGGAGTATGTCTTCAATCACATCGTGTTTTGCGAGGACAAATGGGTCGTTTCCTCCCAGCAGCCGCCTACCCATCAAGCGGGTGATCTTAGGCGAGTCGACCTCGTTGTCGAGAAAATTGACAACGATGCCGCGACTATCGCAACTCTGCTGTTTCATGAAGTCAAGCGATCTAATGCATCAACGACTAATATCGAAGAGGTTGAATACCAAGCATTTACTGCTGCCTGTGCACACTACGTCGAGACTGGGAACCAGCACATTTGGGCCATGACAAGTGTAGGCAGCGCAGCGCGGCTGTGGATATTTCACGCAATGAGCGATTATTTAATCCCATTTGTACCCCCCGGCAAAGGATTAGCGGAGAGGAGCGAATATCTCGAACTATCCACGCACGGAAAGGTCATTATCGACGCTTTGAGCTATGTCAAGAAGCACATGACGCCTCCAAAAGAGCTTCTCGAAAGACATTCAATCCCTCGACCTACGCACACAGCACTACCCTCACACTGGCACGATCATGAAGTTCGGCAACTGGACGACTGGCATCGCGCACAAGCCGAAGCTGACACCGCTGGTAGCATGGACGTTGCCGAAGATTCGAGTTACATTGCAGGTGCGGTGCCCGAGGCACAGACGAGCTTTGGGCCCGTGTATGGTACTTCTGCCTGGGCTCCGGGAGGAGACGCCGATACTATATCCCAAGCAGGGATGACCTCTGGACCTGTGTACGGTACTTCGGCCTGGGCTCCGGAAGCTGACGCTGGTGCCTTGTCGGCCGAAGTCAACGCGGAACAACGCCCGAGCAGTAGCTCTGCACCAGAACGACAAGGCCGGAAGGAAGTCGAGGTAAAAATCAAGGTGATACCCCATACCTTCCATCCTACCAAGAAGCCTGAGGTTGAGTTTGAACGGAATGGGCACTTGCACGTGTCTAACAAAGAAGACTGGGTGCAAACGACGCGCAAGGGACGAACGGTATGGATTTATCACGGCAAGAAGACAACTTATTGGACTAAGAAACTTGGATGAACTCCAGTTCTATTAAACCACAATCTTAGTGCCTGGCCATGTTGGGACAGTGAGGTATAGAAACAGGCTAGAACTATCGTAGTATCACTTCATCAACTTTCTATAGCCAAACACGACGATTCAGCTGTGAACCAAAACTGTACAAAGCCCTTCAGTGGCTGGCACTTCCAACCTTCGTCGGCTTGTTCGTCTTCTGAGTGATGCTGGAACTTCACTCGTACTGCATAGAGCAGTCTATTCCAGCGCGACGGATATGACTCAGTTTTGAATCGAAATACGCATGGATGTTCGACTCTTATGGCTAAGTCTACATACCAGCGGCATTGTCCGACGGTTCGGCACCCACCATTCTGGTACTGAAACATTATACCTTTACAAAATCCAGTTTCCCGGTCGTTGAAGGTCAATGTTGATGAGACACCGTCCAGAGATGCCCAAGAGAAATATGGCTCGTCACCAAGAGGATTGGGACTAGATCTTTCTAGTGGGAATGGTTTGGGAGGTTCAGCCTGGCAGGTAGGTCTGCAATATGCACCGAAGAATGTGACTGGGGATCCCTCTCGTGGCTCGCTGTAGACCATGGTCACAGGCGCAGACTTTCCCAGACACAGATCCTTGAATTCACCTGCAATGTGCCGCCCAATAATAATATCGCCGACGTGTCTTGTCCTCACAAGGATGTTCATATCTGACCGACGTCCTTTACGGACGCCAAGAACAAGCAGCCGATCGTTCTTGGGGATAGGCAAGTAGATCCAAACAATACTTCGCTGGCGTCTTTTGGTGAAACGTTCGTACGTAGTTATAGCAGACGATTCTTCCGAGTGGTGGACGTGAATGCCAAAGAGCTGGCCTGTTGAAAAAAAAAAAGGTTATGCCTCTTATTCTGTCCGCTTCAACAGCATGAAAGTGTTGCCAGGATGAAAGACTTGTGCCATAAGCTTTACAAGAGGACAGATCAGGTGGTGCGGGCGTGTTCCATATTGGGAGTGCTGGTCGTGCATATGGCAGTTTGAGACGCAGCAGACCATCCTTAGAGAAGAAGGCATGAGTACGTGTTTTTCATCTAGGAAGATACCATGAATTCTTACCTTGACTTGCGCTTCGATTCCCTCGATAAGCGATGCGTGCTGGATGACTGACCTATAAGAATTGCTGCATTCTCCTGAATAGGTAGGTGTATGAAAGAGGCGTTCCACTCTGCTAATCCCGTCGAAGTCAATCATTAATCTTATTATCGGGGGCGGCGTTGGAGATGTGATGCATTTCAATTCGCCACCACGTTTCCATGAGAGGACTTGACTTAATTGAACGGTACGGAGTGGCTCTAGAGTTGCTCTTGTCACGTAGGAGGCCGACTGGATCGCCGAGATACACCTCCAAAATAATGAATGCCTAGAGTAGCCTCGAATTATTTCGACTAGCTCGCGCGGCATGCGGCACATTTTAGGCAAACCGCAAATCTCGGCCGTTCTCTTCAGCGTGCCCGAGGCGAGTTGCTGGTGAGATAGGTAGAGAGGTTGCGCCCCACGCCAAGGTGTTCTCCACGCAGAGCACACCCAGAGCCGGCGTAAGGCATCCGTATCTTGAACAAGGCACTCCTTAATAAAGATTGAGTAACAGTCGAAGTGAATTGGAACAAACTCTGGTGACTTAGCGCACTTCTCGCAGTTTGGGTAGCGACATAAGCGAAAGCCATCAACACCCGCCATGAAGTGGCTCGGCTGTGGGAAAGCAAAAGGTCGGGTGCGGCCACTAAAAGATGCCGAATCATGGTTGCCAAAGACTGCATCGTGATGTTAATAAGTACGCCTCGACGGAGAAAGTGCACGGAGAGGGGATGAGGGGGAGGGGATATCATACTTGCTATCACCCTTTCATGTCTGAATATCATATCTGTGCAGATTCCACATTGCGAACGGAGTCCTAGGTGCCTGCAATCATGTTTGGCCATCATTCGAGTCGCGTTGATGTTCAAGGTAAATTGTGAAACTGTTAATCTAATTTATTGCTTTGGTTCGGCCATACACTTTTCCGGGCCGAGAGAGCAAGGACAAAGTCGACCAATCAAAGCAGGTTTCTTAGACGACTTCTCCAGAACGTGACGTTATCCTCGGTTACAACTAGCCCCAAAACTATTATCGCCAGCGAGAACGAAGTTTTTTTTGACAAAAACCATTTGCAGCGCCACCATACCATTCCCGAAGGTTAATCGGATAGCCTAATGTCAGTCGCATTGCGCAGCGCTTAGGGTTAGGGTTAGGGTTAGGGTTAGGGTTAGGGTTAGGGTTAGGGTTAGGGTTAGGGTTAGGGTTAGGGTTAGGGTTAGGGTTAGGGTTAGGGTTAGGGTTAGGGTTAGGGTTAGGGTTAGGGTTAGGG
>JFGX01000367.1:0-26637 GCA_000729855.1 Epichloe aotearoae | reverse complement strand
ATATATAGGATTTTTATACTACTAGAGATACTAGCTATAAGTTAGTAAAGTATATTTTAAGGGTAAGTAATAAACTTATATAGAGATTTTAGAAGCTATTCTTTTTTAAGGAGATTTTTTAGGTAACTTTTCTAGAGATTTCTAAGAGGTTTTCTTAGATAAAGAAGGAACTATAAAAGAAGTTATAGTATAATTAGTAAATATAGTTAGCTAGTAGTAAGTTAGTAGTAATAGACTAAAGAAACTATAAGTAAAAAGAAAGGGAAACTAATAATTATAGTAAGGATAAATAATAGTAAATAAGAATAATAAAATAACACTATAGAATATTAGTAACTACCTTATAATAGTAGCTATAAAGCTACTATTAAGTATATAGGGGTAACTTATAATATCTAAGAAAAATATAGGAGAAAGAAAGTATATAAAAGGGGGGAAAATAGGTCTTTTTATATTAACCCTAGACCTCTTAAGTAATCTATATATTATATATAGCTAATCTAGGAATTATAATATTTATAGTTATAGCTACTACTATTAGATATATATGCTAGCTATAAACTTATAATAAGATTAATATAACTACCCTAGTATTTATAAATAACTTTATTTAATTAAATAGTGTGTAGTACCCTATTTATTTAATCTAATTATAAAAATTAATATAGGTAGTCTACCCTTTTAGAATTAGTTATATAATACCTAAAGGTATTTACTTTATTATATTAAAGTAGTAATATTATTACTATTTAGGGTTAATAGATAAGGTAAGGAAATATTTATAACCTAATATTATTAAGATTATTATTTATTTAGTAATATATTACCCTATAAAAAGTTATAATAAACCCTAACCCCTTATTAAGTTAGTTATTACCTATAAGAGTATATAGTATTTTTATACTAGATAAGTAACTAGTTTTTTTTAATTAAGAATAATTATATATTAAGGGAGTAGTATATTAGGAGTATAGAGGTTAGAGATAGGGTAATTATATAATAGAGCCTTAGATAAACCTTAGGTCTTACATATAACTAAGAGCCTAGCTAGCTACTAGATAGCTATATACACACTAGTAAGGTATTTAGCGAAGACTACCTATATTATATATAGAAGGTTAGAGTTTAAGACCTTTATGCACTACTAGCTAGGTAGTATCTATCTAGTGGTGACTGTGTATCTTAGCCTTTACTCTGTTTATTTCACCTACGACCGAAGTCATGACAAAGAGATACTTCTAAGTAAACTACCCTATTATAAAGGGTAACTTACCTATAGAAATAATTAATAATACTATTAGGGCTTAATTTCCTATAATCTTAGCTTAAATCAACTTATTAATATATATAGTAAAGAGTAAGGGAAAGGTCCTAGATTTTTATAATATTATAAGTAAAATTAGGTACCTAATTAAAGCCTAAGGGAGGTCTTAAGGAAAGACTAGTAAAGCCTTTAGAACTAAACTAACTCTTAATAGTAAAGTAAAGAATAAAGCTAAAAAAGAGAAAGTAATAAAGAAAAACCCCTATATTTACTATAAAAAATATAGGATAAAGAAGTTAAAGAATTTATAAAAAACCTATAAAACACTTTACTTACTAAAGGATTAGAAAGTTAATAAAAAGCTATTAAAAAAGGTAAAAGAAGTAATAAATTATTAACCTAATAATATAAAAAAGATATATAATATATAGTTAAAGGATAATAATATAAAGAAACCTAAAGAAAATAATACTATATTTATAACTATAGGAGAGTTCTTAGAGGCTTTTTATACCTAGGAAAGATTATAAGTTATACTTAATAATAGTACCTTAAGCTATATCTTTAATAATAAAAGCTAGTTTATTAACCTTAATTATAATAAGCACCCTAGAATTAGAGTAGGTTATAGTATTACTAGGGCTTATAGTATTAGTATAGCCTAGATTATCTTAATAAATAGTTAGACCCTTACCTTATTAAAAGCCTAGTACTAGCTAACCTTCTTTATAAACCTTATATCTCTTTAACTACTTATACTAAAGAGAATAAGGTAGGATAACCTTACTAGTAAGGTAATAGACCTAGTAAGAGATAATTAGGAGATATTTTAAACTTAGATTATTAGTATATAGCTATATATAAAGGGCTTAAGCCTATTAGAAGCTTTTACTATTAAGGAAGATTTATAAGACCTAAAGGCTATTATAATAATACCTATAGACCTATAGCACACTAGATTAACGTATCTAGGTAAGGATATAATAAATTAAGTGCTTAAGAAGCTTTAAATTTTATTAAAGAAAAGGAGTATAGGTAAATATAAAGTTTACTAAATAGCTAAGGTATAGAGGTAAATATTATAAGTCCCTTAAGTAAGGTTATTACCTTTAGGGCTACTTTAGGTAGTTTTTTTTAACCTTTTTACTTAATTATTAGGGTATAATAAAGACTAATATATTACCTTTTTTACCTATAGAGCTATAGGGCTATATTATATCTTTATAATTCTATTAAAGACTAATATTATACTTTACTTTAATTAGTTAGAAGCTATATATATAAGAGTGTATAGAATTTATATTATAGTTATAATAATTAATAGAGAGACTACCTTCTAGACTAAAAAGCAGGAAGAGAATATTAAGAATAAAGGCATTATTATTAGAAAGTCTAGCCTAGCTTACCTATATTAAAATAGGTATGCTAAATAGTCTAGGGGGGTAATAATAAGGGTTATAATGACTCTTATAATATAATTAGGCTTCCTAGAAAACCTCTAGCCTATAGCTACTAAAGTAGCTATTTATATCTTAAACTATATGCCTTAAAAGCTACTTAACTAGTAATTACCTTAATAAGTATTAAATAGGTAGTTAAAAGAGAATAAGCTTTAATAGAGTTACTTACTAGAGAATCTAGAAGCCTTTATAACTTACCTATAAGCCTTTAGTTATAAAGTATTTATAATAATATAAAGTAAGCTTTATAAGGCAAGTCTAAAGCTTACTTAAAGAGCTTATATTAGATACCTTACTAGATATATTTCCTCTATATAATACCTAATTTAAGTGCTAATAATAAAGAGAAGCTACTAGTTCTTATTAAGCTATATTACCTTTAATAAGTCTATCTTCTATACTTAAGAAAGAGGCCTATTATTAACTATAAAAGAGATTAAAAAACGCTTCCTTAAAGAGCTAGTTAAGGATAATAAGGATAAAAGCTCTAATATAAGGCTTCTATAAATAGCATACCCTTTATTACTATAATAACTACTTAATTAGCTTTAATAGGATAAAATTCCTACTAGTTATAATTAACTAGATTATAAAGAAAAGGAAAAAGAAAGTTAAGAATTAAATCTACTAACTCCTCTAAATTTACCTAGATAATTCCTAGATTCTATAGATTATATACTATTAAGTATTAATAATTTACTTAACTTACCTAATAGTAGTAATAATTATAAAATATTCATAAATCTATAAGATTATAATAATCTTAAAGCCTTTACTATAGCTTTTAGGCTAGGACCTAAAAGTAAAGAAAAGTGTTAGGTGCATGCGTGGGCCTAATAATTAATTATAAGGTGCAATGCAAGTAAGAGCTAGCATTAATAGATCTTTTAGTCTAATAGCTTACCTTACATACCTTTAGGGTTCTAATATTAATACTAGCTCTTATAGGTCTTTTAGTTATACTAGCTCTAGGTTTAAATCCCCATAGGTGTAGGTCTCTTTTAAGGGCTAGGTCCTAGGTTTAATTCCTGCTAGTTAGATTAACTAGTCCTAGGATTAGTTGCTTAGGCTAGGCAGCTTACGTTAGGCTTATAGGGTAGGTATGCGTACTAGGCCTTAGGGGTTTATAATTAGTTAATTATCCTAGAGGCTATGGAAGCTAGGCCTATCTAAGTTCTAATAGTTACGCACGAGCAGGCCTGCGAGCCTGCCCTTAGTAGCTAGTGGGGCTATAGCTTAGGGTAAGCCTTAGGAGAGGAGGGATAATTATTAGGTGTATGCGCGGGCCTAATAATTAATTATAAGGTGTAATGCAAGCGAGAGCTAGCATTAATGGATCTTTTGGTCTAATGGCTTACCTTGCACACCTTTAGGGTTCTGACAAAAAGCCTTATATATCTAGGCTTCCTCTCCCTCTAGCTTATTATAATTATTTAGCTAATTATCTAAAAGAAAAAGAATTTTATAAAGTATAAGATAAAGAATTTAATAAAATTATTAATAAAAAGGTAACTATAAAGGTATCTAGAGCTAAAGTCCTTATATATATAAATGTGAGAACAAGAGATAGCTAGGCAAGAGGTATGGGGCACTCGTATATTGACTAAAGCTTGCTAGGTCTAAGTGTGTTATGCATGCAAGTCGCTAGCTTATAGCTAGTGGCTTGCTAGTATTACATAGACCTAGCCCTAGGACGTAGTGTGCTTATTAGGTAGTGCACTAGTATACTAGTGTTATAAGTAAGCCTTATAATTACCCCCCTACTTTTAGCTAGGCTCCTAAATAGCTTTTACTAGCTAGTATATAACTATTTACTAACTAGTAGCTATATTAAAATAATAATAAATAATAGGTAGCGCTTAAGTATAAATTTATCTCTAGTTCCTTATTATATTATATACTTTTTCCTTCTATAAATATAGTAAACTTTTCTTAAAATATTATTATACCTTTAGTTACTATAACTTTTCTCTTATTAATTACTATATCTTTATTATAAATACTAAGACTATTTACTTAAAGAAGTATAGTTATATATACTATTTATATACTAGGTATATAAACTTTAAGAAAAGCCCTTTATCTAAGCCTAAACTCCTATAGATTAATTACTATTTTCCCTATAAGATATTTACTATTATTAAAGGGAAACACTTAAAGCACTATCTCTAGTGTATAAAGTATAGTAATATATATAATATAGTAAGTATATTATTTTCCTAAGTCTTTTAGTTCCTTATTACTAATATTTCCCTAGGTAATACCTATAATAAAAGGTAATTTCCTTAATCTTTTAGCTATCCTAGATTAGGTCTAGGAACTTATAAATACTCTTAGTAATAAGGTTAAGAAGGACCTTAAAGACTATATATTTTTAGAAATAACTTACTTTTGCTTTACTAAGTATTACTTAAACCTAATCCTAGGTTTTAACTACACTAATATAGCTTACTATATTATATTTAGGCTAACTAGGGCTACTAAGGTCTACTAGGTCTATCTTTTCCTTATGTATTTACTAGCTTTTTACTTATATTTAAGGGTAGGCTATATTAGTTTTATATAACTAATATATTATATCTTAGTAGTAACTTCTAGTTATAATATTCCTAGGTCCTATCCTAGGGATAGTAAGTACTTTATTCTATTTTATTACCTATTTACTAATCTTTCTATAGCTAAATTACTATAATCTTATTACTACCTAGAAGGTAAGGATAACTTTACGCTTATAGTCCTATAACCTAGGGTTTATGCCTTAGGCAGAGCTTTGTACTACACTACACTACATACTACATTACACTACATACTACACTATAATGAAATTTTTTTACTACATGTAGTATTTGTAGTATTTTGTAGTATTTGTAGTATTTTGTAGTATTTGTAGTATTTTGTAGTATTTGTAGTATTTTTAATTTTTAGTAATATAATAGCTTATAATAGCTTATAATAGCTTATAATAGCTTATAATAGCTTATAATAGCTTATAATAGCTTATAATAGCTTATAATAGCTTATAATAGCTTATAATAGCTTATAATAGCTTATAATAGCTTATAATAGCTTATAATAGCTTATAATAGCTTATAATAGCTTATAATAGCTTATAATAGCTTATAATAGCTTATAATAGCTTATAATAGCTTAAAATAGCTTAAAATAGCTTAAAATAAGTAAAAATAGCTTTTATTACCTTATAAATTATAATACTATAAGTATTAAAGTTTAATTAAATTTAAATAGTAAATAAATAATATAAATAAGAATATAAGTAAGTATTAGTAAATTACTATAAAAAAGTTATAATTAGTATTTTAAGGTTTTTAAAAATATTAATAAAATAAAATACTTTTATTTTTTATTTTTTTAATAATAATAATAATAATAAAATAACTTATAATAACTAAAACTATTATTAGTGTTAAAGTTTAATTAAAAATAAATAAGTAATAAATAAATAAAATATAAGTATAAGTATAAATAAGTAAATTACTATAGTAAAAGCTAGACTTTTTAATTATTTAGTATTTTAAGGTTTTTTAAAATATTAATATAATAAAATCCCTTTCTCTTTTATATTTTTAAGATAATAGTAATAATAGTAGTAATAGTAGTAATAGTAGTAATAATAGTAATAATAGTAATAATAGTAGTAATAGTAGTAATAGTAGTAATAGTAATAATAGTAATAATAGTAATAATAGTAATAATAGTAATAATAGTAATAATAGTAATAATAGTAATAATAGTAATAATAGTAATAATAGTAATAATAGTAATAATAGTAATAATAGTAATAATAGTAATAATAGTAATAATAGTAATAATAGTAATAATAGTAATAATAATAATAATAGTAGTAATAGTAATAATAGTAGTAATAGTAATAATAGTAGTAATAGTATTTATTATAGTAAGGGTATAAAGGAATTATAGAAAATAGAAATAAGGTTAAAAAGGTATATTAGGGGAAAACTAGACTAAACTAGGAAAAAACCCCTATTATACACTTATTCTAAGTTAGAATAGATATCTTCTAAAGAGTTATTAGAAGAATCTTTAGAGCTTTCCTAAGAGGAATCTTTAGATTCCTCTAATAAAGAGCTATAGTAGTTATAAAGCTCTGAGTATTACTTAACTATAATAGAATTTATAAGGCCCACTCATAACACTAGCGCACCACCAAATAGCCGCACCACGCCCTAGGGCTAGGTCTATATAACACTAGTAAGCCGCTAGCTATAAGCCAGTAACTTATATATATAATACACTTAGACCTAGTAAGCTTTAGTTAATATATAAATACCCCTATACCTCTTGCCTAGCTATCTTTTATTCTTATAATTCTAAAGCTTCTCCTACTAGTTACCTAAGGGTAATATAAGGGGGAGAACTATATAATTTACTAAAGTAATACTATATAGTAACTAGGACTAGATAAATAAAGGTAATACTATAGCTAAGGGTATACTATATTTTATAAGGACCTTAACTAAGACTAAACTCTCTATTACTAGAGAAGAAAAGGTAGTAGTTAAAGGGTAAATTACCTAGCTTAAGTAACTCTAGAAATTATAAGAATAGGAATAGGAACTTATTAACCTATTATAACTTAATAAAGAAGAAGGATAGGTAAAAAGGGGCTAAAAAGCTAGTATATCCTTAAGTCTTAGTAGCTAAGACATTAAAGTCTAGAATATTACTAATCTTTAATACCCTATAAATCTATAGAAATATAAGATATAGTTAAATAACCTAAACTATACCTTTAGGGGGGTAAAGAAGAAATACTAATATAATAACTAAAAAATTCTTTTTATACTTAACTATATATATATAAACTACTAGGTAAGATAGGACTAATATATTAAGGAATAACTAGCTAATAGCTAGGATTACCCTAAAGATAACTAGGATAAGTTCTAGGCTTAAATACTTATACTACTTAAGGACACTATAAACTGTAATATATAAATAGCTATATAGCTAGAGAATACTAAGTAATAAGAGAGTTAAAGCCCTATTAAATTTAGTATCTTCTTAGATTTACTAAAGAAATACCTAGAAAGAGCTTTAGAAAAGACCTATACCCTTATATTCTTTATAAAATTACTCCCTAACTTATAGGACTATATTAACTTATATTTATCTATTACTAGAATAACCTAAGAAGAGGTTATATAACTTACCTAGTAATTCTAGAAGGTAATATTAAAGAATAAGTAAAAGCTAAGTAACTTAGGAGATAAGGGCCTATATAAAGCTCCCTAATATCTAAGATATAATTCCCCCTAAGGCTATAGGCCCTATAAGGATTAAAAGGATAAAGATAAAGAAAAGACCCTAGCTACCTACCTAAATAATAATAAAACCTAGGATAAGAGGTAGTATTATAACTATAGTAGCATAGAATACCTTTTCTATAATTATAATAAACTAAAGAAAGACTAGTAAGAAAGCTAGGGAAACTTCTTAAGGCAAAAGTAAATACCCTTACCTCTGCCTTAAATACCTAGGTACTAATAGGGTGTTAATTCTATATACTAGTTACTATTTATAGGTATAAAGATATTAAAATAGTAGTAGATCTTAATAGCTATGCTAAGATTAATATTATTAGCGCCTAGTTTATATAAATATATAAGCTTAATAAGGCTAAGGCTATAGCACTTATCCTTAAGGTAATAAGGGCCCTTATAGTCCCTTAATATAGTATCTATAAGATACCTATTATAATTAGAGACTTATAAGGCAAAGAGAAGAACCTTAAGCTACTATATATAGCTATTAATAAGAACCTAAGAGTTAAGGGAAGCCCTATATTAATTAGGATATATATACTTATAGAAGAGTGTATATACCTTTACTTATATTTATAAGAATAGTAGTTTAAGAAAAAAAAAGTAGCCTTCTTACTACTAAGTCCCTATGAATTTATAAAGGTAATATATAATAAGACTATTATATATACTATTATAGGGGTTATAGAAGATAAGTTTATCCCCCTTAAAGATAAGGAAAAGGCAAAAGCATATAAAATAGTTAAGAATATCCTAAAGAAACTATATAAGTTTAAAGATATATTTATATTAAATAAGGTAAGAAGCTTACTATTAAGGAAAATAATAGACTATATAATTAACCTTATACCTAGGGCTACACCTCTATATAGACTAATCTATTCTCTTTCCTAAAGTAAACTAAGAGAGCTCTAGGAATATATTAATAATAACCTAAAGAAAGGCTAGATAAGACTCTTTAAGAGCCTTATAGGTATGCCTATCCTATTTATACTAAAGAAGGATAGAATACTCTAGCTATATATAGATTACTAAGGACTTAATAAGGTAATATAGAAGAATTACTACGCTCTCTCTCTAATTTTAGAGATTCTTAACTAATACTAAGGGGCCTAGTTCTTTTTAAAAATTAATATTAAGGATATATACTACTAAATCTATATTAAAGAGAGTAATAAATAAAAGATAGCCTTTTATATATATTATAGATACTATAAATACCTTATAATACCCTTTAGGTTAACTAATACCCTAGCTACCTTCTAAAGCTATATTTATAAAGCGCTTTATAGGCTAGTTAATACTATTTATATAGTATATCTAGATAATATCCTTATTTTCTCTAAAATATAGGAGAAATACACTATATATATTAAGGAAGTTCTAAAGTATATAAAATTAGTAAAGTTATATATAAAACCCTTTAAGTGCTTCTTTTACTAAGAGTTAGTAAAATTCCTAGGGTTTATTCTCTTTATTAACTAGATATTAATAAATATATATAGGATTAATATAATCTAGGAATAGAAAAAGCCTATAAACTTTAAGGATATATAGTCTTTCCTTAGATTCTATAACTTTTACTAATAGTTTATCTATAAATACTCTAGAATTATAGCACTCCTTTATATATTAATAAAAGGTAGTTAAAATAGTATCTAAACTAGGAGGTTTATATTTAGAGTAAAGGAGTAGCTAGTATTTAGCTAGCTAAAAGATACCTTTTAGTAAGCGCCTCTTCTCTAATATTATAACCTAAGTTAACTAGTGTATATTAAGATAGATACCTTAGTCTTTATAATAGTAGGAATCCTATCTTAGTAAGATAATAAGGGCTATTAGTATCTAGTAGCCTTCTAGTTAAGGAAGTTTATAAATACTAAATATAACTATAGTATAGCTAATTAAGAGTTACTTACTATAGTTAAGTTATTTAAATACTAGTAATACTATATTAAAGGTATACAGATACTAGTAAAGGTCCTTTTAGATTACTATAACTTATAGACCTTTATAAGGTAGTAAAAGTTAAATAGGAGGTAAGTATATTAGTATATATTTCTTTACCCTTTCTATTTTATAATTAAGTATAGACTAAGGAAGAGTAACCCTATAAATATACTATTAAGAAGGTCTAATTATAAGGGTAAACCTATATTAAATAAGGCACTCTTACTAAAGCTTTAGAAGAAAATAGTAGCTACTAGAGTAGTAGAAGAAAAGATACTAATATATTAAAGAAGTTATAGTATAACACTAGTCTTAGAACCTATAGAGGTAAGAGTAGCCTAGGTAAAAGGCTAGTTAGCTACTATAGATCTAGTAAAAGGTTAGCTAGATAAAGGTAATTTTAAGGAGAAGGTAATATATATCTAAGATATTAGTATAGTATAAGAGATCTAGGGGGCTATTATATTACTAAATCCTTACTAATCTAGGCTAAATAAACTATTAGTATAATTACTATAGAAGGCATAGGACTAAGATTTAGATCTATAAAGGTAAGGAGGTAAGGTTAACTTCTAAGTAAAAGGAAGGGGAAAAGCTAGTCTATAGTTATATAGTATAAGGGGCCTCCTAATATATAAAGCCTAGGTAGTTATTCTATAGGAGCCTATCTTATAATAAAAGCTTTTATAGCTATACTATAATAATCCACTAGTAGGTTACTTTAAGACTAAGCGTACTCTTAAGCTACTAAAGCACTACTTTTAGTAGCTAGTAATAAGTAAAGCTATTTTAAACTATATATCTAGTTATAGGGTATAATAGTAGGTAGTAGCTAGGAGGCATTACCTATATAGAACCCTTAAATTACTACTAATACTAAGGTAACTATAGGTAAAAATCTTAATAGATTTTATTATAGGGTTACTACCTATATAGCTTAGTAACTAAGAGATAGATATAATCCTAGTAATTATAGACTAATTTACTAAGTACTTTATCTTCCTCCTTATAACTACTATAATTAATATAGCTAAATTAGTAAAGTTATTTTATAAGAAAATTAAGCTCTAATTTAGAGCACTAGAGGGTATTATATCTAATAAAGGGTTAGTATTTATAAGCTAATTTTAGTTAGATATATACTACCTATTATATATAAAGTAAAGGCTTTTAATAGTATTTTACCCCTAAACTAATAGGCAAATAGAGAGAATAAACTAGGTGCTTAAGTATTACCTCTAATGCTTTATTAAGTAAAACTAATAAATATAGCTAAAGCTACTCCTAATAGCTTAATTTATATATAATAATACTATAAATAAAACTATAGGCTACTCCCTAAACTATACTCTTATAGGCTATTTACCTAAGTTTTACCTAGCTTTTAGAGTAAGACTAAGGGGGGGGAGGTACTAGAAGCTTATATATATATTTAGAAATTATATAAAGTTAGGGAGAAGATAGAATATAACTAGGTAAAAGCTACTAAAATATAGGTAAAGTATTATAATTAATAGCACTAGCTACTAACCCTAAAAAGAGGGGATTTAGTACTCTTATTAGTAAAGAATATTAGGCTTAAAGAAGCAAAATAGAAGCTAATACCTAGATTTATTAGGCTATTTTAAATACTTAATGCTATAGGCAAATAAGTATACTAACTAGTGCTACCCTTATTAAATTATAAAGGAAAATATTACTATAAGCTAGGTAAGGATAAGGGAAACCCCTTTATAGTAGCTCCTATATATATTAAAACCACATTACTATAAATAAGATACTTAGCCTTAGCCTTATCCCCTATAATTACCTCTTATATTACTAGGAAAAAGTAGTGTTTTACTATGCTCTAGGGCATAAACCCTAGGTTATAAGACTATAAATATAAAGTTATCTTTGCTTTCTAGGTAATAATAAGATTATAATAATTTAGCTATAGAAATGTTAGTAAATAGGTAGTAAAATAGAATAAAAATACCTACTACCCCTAGAATAGGACTTAGAAATATTATAACTAGAAGTTACTACTAAGATATAATATATTAGTTATATAAAACTAATATAGCCTGCCCTAAAATATAAGTAAAGAGCTAGTAAATATATAAGAAAGAGATATACCTAGTAAACCTTAGTAGCCCTAGTTAATCTAAATATAATATAGTATACTATATTAGTATAATTAAACCTAAGAATTAGGTTTAAGTAATATTTAGTAAAATAGAAGTAAGTTACTTCTAAAAATATATAGTCTTTAGGATTATCCTTATTTACACTACTAAGAGTATCTATAAGTGTCTAGACCTAATTTAGAATAGCTAAAAGATTAAAAAAATTACCCTTTATTATAGGTATTACCTAGGAAAATATTAGTAAGAAGGAAGGGAAGGACTTAGGAAAAGTAGTATACTTACTATATTATATATATCCCTATACTTTATACACTAGAGATAGTATTTTAAGTTTTTCCCTTTAATAATAGTTAATATTTTATAAGAGAAATAATAGTTAATCTATAGGAGTTTAGGCTTAGATAAAGGGCTCTTCTTAAAATCTACATACCTAGTATATAAATAGTGTATATAGCTATACTCCTTTAAGTAAATAGTCTTAGTATCTATAATAAAGGTATAGTAATTAATAAGGGAAAAGTTATAGTAGCTAAAGGTATAATAATATTTTAATAGAGAATTACTATAGTTATAGAAGGAAAAAGTATATAATATAATAGGGAACTAAAGGTAAATTTATACTTAAGCACTACCTATTATTTATTATTATTTAGATATAGCTACTAGTTTGTAAATAGCTATATATAAGGCAGTAAAAGCTATTTAAAAGCCTAGCTAAAAGTAGGGGGGTAATTATAAGGCTTACTTATAACACTAGCGCACTACTAAATAGCTATATTATGCCCTAGGGCTAGGTTTACATAACACTAGTAAGCCGCTAGCTATAAGCTAGTAACTTGTACGTATAACACACTTAGACCTAGCAAGCTTTAGTTAATATACAAATGCCCCCATACCTCTTGCCTAGCTATCTCTTGTTCTCATAGAATTCTCCTTTTGCTAATTCTTTAAAAGAATTAATTCCTTAACTATAGAGTGCTTTAAGGAAGTTCTTCTTTTTATAATAATATTCCCACTAGTATTAAAGGTACTTTTAATAGCACTAGAAGTAGTAGGAATAGCTAGATACTTTCTAGTAATTATACTTAAAATAGGGAAAGATTTAAGGTTATCTTCCCACTATTTAAAGATATCTTCCTATACTATAATTAGTAAATAAATATAGTATTAAGGGACTTAAGCTTACCTTATCTTCTTTAGCTTCTAGCTTAATAAAGGTAGAAATCTCGTTTTTTCTGTTTTTTTGAATCGATTTATCTCTCTTGTTTATAAATAAACCTTTATATAGCTTAGAAGCTGGTTTAGGCCTAGGATTATTAAAAGTCCTAGGCTGACTTGGCCCTCCAATTTCCACTTGAAATTGGGTATTTTCTAACTCTGAATTATCAGAGCCTAGGCTTTAATTAGCCTGATTCTCTTTATAAGTAGGTAAAATCCTATTAAATCTATTAGTAATAATAATAATAATAATACTTACGAATCATATTCCTATTGTAAGTCTTCTAGTAGCCTTGTACTAGTTCTTGCTTGTAATTTAAGCCTATCTTGTATAGTAATAAGATTAAGCCTAGGATCTAGAAGTATAGCATATAAATAAGGCTTATAAAAGTGGTAATTATTATCTATATCTTGTAGAAAATAATTACTTAGTTTATCTAAGCCTTTATTTATAGAGGCTATAAAGATCTTGCCTTAAGGGTTATAAACCTTCTATAATTTATTAGTATATAATAAAAAGTAAAAGGGGGATTTATAGAGTAATTACCTAATGATTATAGGCCTTTTAGTTCTCTTTTATATTAATAAGATATTTATATATCCTAATAATAAAAAGTAGGACTAAACCTAGAGTATTATACTTCTAGCTTTAAAGTATAATAGTAGGTTTATAAAAAACCTCTAATATACTGCTTAAAGTTACTAAATCTACCTATTCTTAGGCAGTAAGTATAGCATCTTTTAAGGTAGCTAAATTAGATTCCTATTAAGAAGAATAATAGCTTCTTTAAGCTCTAAAGAAGTATTAATTATCTTATAGGTTAAATTCTACCTAGTTTTATTAGCTATAGAAATTATAGATTAGTTATAACTTATAAGAATAATATAAGAAGAAATAAAGACTTACCTAAAGGAATTTTTATAATATTATAATTCCTAGCAATATAGCCTTTATTTTTAGCCTTTTATAAAGACTTTAACTAAAGTTTATATAATCCTTAGTTATTCTTAATAAGAATAGTAAGTCTTTTAACCTTGCTAAGTAAGCCTATAGAAATATTAGTAAAAGTAATTATACTAATTATAATAAATTACTTACTATTTACTAAGGATTTAAATTCCTTAAAGTCTTACCTTTCTTTAATAGAAGAAATATCTTCTATAGAATAGTAAAGAAATTCACTATTCCTATAGGATTCTAAATCTTCCTTTAAAGAGGTTAATTTAATAAATTTAGTTATAATATCCTTTGCTATAATATTAAAGATATGTGCAATACATTGGATATTATATAGTTTATTAATAATACTATTATAATTCTTATTAATATAAGAAGTTATAAAAGTATTATTATTAGAACTATTATCCCTAGTAAAACTATATAAAGTTAGTTACTCTTTCTAATAACTAGTTTAAGATTAATAACTTACCTAAGGATATACTTAGGCTCTAAACTATAATCTTTAATAAGATTATTAAAGCATTAATAAATATAAGCCCTAGTATGTGTATTAGATAGATATTTAAAGCCTATAAGTTATAATATTAATATTAATAGTTGAAATAAGAATAATAAGAAAAAAGGGATATTACCTATTAGCTTATATTTAAGCTTAAAAGTGGGGCTAATCTAACTTGCTATAACTCCTAAGTAAGACTTAGAATTTATAGATGTCTAAATATCTAATTAAATAGATATAAGACCTTAATATTATAACTGATGTTGGATTTGCTAAATAATCTAATGCTTCGAGGAATTATACATAGAATTAATTCTATATGTAATTGTTTAATAGTTTAGTAAGGAAGCTAGATTATTATTTCTAATATTAAGATTAGCTTTTATTTCTTATTAAAATTAAAGGAATACTTACCTAGAATAATATTCTAGTAATTCCTTAAAGGATTTACTATTAATAATAGTAAATAGGATATTATTCTCTAGTATAAATTTAATAACTAGAGTAATAGCTTTTTTAGATAAAAATTCCTTAATAATAGTATTATTTTAAGGCCTTTTTATAGAAAAATAAGAGGTTAAAGAGGCTTATATATTAGGGGGTGAATCTTATTAGATTTTAGGTACTAATATATAGTTAGTAAAAGAAAATAATAGTAAATAAATAAGAAAAAGTACTTATAAGTAACCTTAAAAGGCTTTTTTTCTTCTAATTTAGAAGTAGTAATCTTAGGATGTTTAGCTTTATAGTGGCTAATACTATTAGAAGCTTAAAATCTCTTAGCTTTATATTTAAAGCTATAAGAGTAGCTATCTTACGTATAAAAGTATATAACTTCCCTCTCTTTATTATATTTAATTTTAGATAACTAAAAATTAAATAAATTATAAGTAAAAATATATGCTTTTAAAGCAAACTAATAGCTAGGTTAATTTTTAGGGGTTTTTTCGTATAATTCTAGACATCTTATAGCTTAAACTTAGCTAGAAGACTCAGAATTATTATCTAAAATACAAGAAGATAATGCTAGATTAAATTTAGATATTTTTTCTGATTTTCCGATTTTCCTGATTTTTTTCCTGATTTTTCTGATTTTTCTTTTTTAAGGGGTTTTAAAATAATTTAGAAAGCAAAAAGGTTATAAAAATAAGGGAAAACGCAATATTTAGTAAAGTAAC
Organism: Epichloe aotearoae; assembly: GCA_000729855.1. Taxonomy (NCBI): domain Eukaryota; kingdom Fungi; phylum Ascomycota; class Sordariomycetes; order Hypocreales; family Clavicipitaceae; genus Epichloe; species Epichloe aotearoae. Next base: position 10,675 of record JFGX01000367.1, on the reverse strand, counting down.
TAGCTATACTATATAAAGGGTTTTCTAGATGTTTTTTTTTAGATTTACTAAGGTAAAAAGAAAGAGAAAAGAAAGAAAGAAAAGAGAAAGCGGGGGAATACCCCTCTTTTAAAAAAAAATTTGTAAGTAGGTTATGAATAACATAACATATAGACTATCTAATAAGACCTATATAGACTTACTTTTAACCCACTTTTTTGTAAATACTTTATAAATTATAAGGAATCCACCTATAACTTTTAAATATTATAAACCTAGCTAATTTTAATAAATTTTAATATTTTTTATGAGTTTTACTAAGAAATAATTAGGTTTTATTTCTAAAAAAAATATTTTCTATATATAAAAGTATAGATTTTAATTTTCTATAATAGTAAATAATATTTTAAAGCTAAGTAAACTTTTTATTACTAATATTACTTATTATAGAAATAACTATAATTTTATTATATTTAAATTTTATATTAAAAATTTAATTATAATTTTATATAATATATTTTATATATTAAAACTATTTTAATAAATAAAGTAATTTTTTCTATATATTTCACTATTAATATATAACTATTTATTATTTCCTTACTATTTATTATAAAATATAGTATTTATTAGGTATATAATTTTAGTAAGGAAATAAAAAAGATATAAAAAAAGATTTATAAAAGGTTAATAACTACTATATTAAATAAAATAAAATAGCTATAATACTAGATTTAATATATTCTATATATAAAATTATAAGGTTCTTAAATATTTTTTAATCTTACTATATATAATTTATTTATAGTATATATACCCTATATATAAAGTTATAAGTTATATATAAAATAAGCCTTAACTTTAAAAATCTATAACTAAATAACTAAATTATAATAAAAAAGAGGCTAATAGTAAGCTAATTAAGGAAAATCTAAGGAATATTATAAGATAATAAAAGTCCCTACTTTTTTTTTAACTAATACTACATTTATAGTATTTATAGTGTAGTGTAGTATTTACTACACTACACTACATACTACACTACACTATAAATTACTACACTACATACTACATTGAAAGCCAAAATACTATAAATACTACACTACATGCAAAGCTCTAGCCTTAGGGCATAGTAAAGCACCGCTTTTTCCTAGTAATATAGAAGGTAATTATAGGGGATAAGAATAAGGCTAAGTATCTTATTTATAGGGGCGTGGTTTTAATATATATAAGGGCTACTATAGAGGGGTTCCCCCTATCTCTCCCTTCCTTATAGGGTTAATTTCTTTTATAATTTAGTAAGTAGTCTAAGATTATTTTAAATAGAGTGTAATAGTAGCTAATAAGGCTAGGCCTTTTCTATAGTAACTTTATACCTTATTACCTATAACTTACTTATATCTTACTACGCTTCCTATTTATTTTACTTTAATAGAAGGCCTAAATTATATATTAGGCGCTTTCTATATTGTGAGAACAAGAGATAGCTAGGCAAGAGGTATAGGGGCATTCGTATATTAACTAAAGCTTGCTAGGTCTAAGTGTGTTATGCATGTAAGTTACTAGCTTATAGCTAGTGGCTTACTAGTATTACGTAGACCTAGCCCTAGGGCATAATATAGCTATTTAGTAGTGTGCTAGTGTTATAAGTAAGCCTTATAATTACCCCCCTACTTTTAGCTAGGCTTCTAAACAGCTTTTACTACCTTATATATAGCTATTTACTAACTAGTAGCTATATCTAAATAATAATAAATAATAAGTAGCGCTTAAGTATAAATTTACCTTTAGTTCCTTATTATATTATATACTTTTTCCTTCTATAACTATAGTAATTCTCTATTAAAATATTATTATACCTTTAGCTACTATAACTTTTCCCTTATTAATTACTATACCTTTATTATAGATACTAAGACTATTTACTTAAAGGAGTGTAGCTATATACACTATTTACACACTAGGTATGTAGATTTTAAGAAAAGCCCTTTATCTAAGCCTAAACTCCTATAGATTAACTATTATTTCTTTTATAAAATATTAATTATTATTAAAGGGAAAAACTTAAAATACTATCTCTAGTATATAAAGTATAAGAATATATATAATATAGTAAGTATACTACTTTTTCTAAGTTCTTCCCTTCCTTCTTACTAATATTTTCCTAGGTAATACCTATAATAAAGGGTAATTTTCTTAATCTTTTAGCTATTCTAGATTAGGTCTAAATACTTATAAACACTCTTAGTAGTATAGATAAGGATAATCCTAAAGACTATATATTTTTAGAAGTAACTTACTTCTATTTTACTAAATATTACTTAAACCTAATTCTTAGGTTTAATTACGCTAATATAGCACACTATATTATATTTAGATTAACTAGGGCTACTAAGGTCTACTAGGTATATCTCTTCCTTATATATTTACTAGCTCTTTACTTATATTTTATGGTAGGCTATATTAGTTTTATATAACTAATATATTATATCTTAGTAGTAACTTCTAGTTATAATATTTCTAAGTCCTATCCTAGGGGTAGTAAGTATTTTTATTCTATTTTACTACCTATTTACTAACCTTTCTATAGCTAAATTATTATAATCTTATTATTACCTAAAAGGTAAAGATAACTCTATATTTATAGTCTTATAACCTAGGGTTTATGCCCTAGAGCGTAGTAAAACACCGCTTTTTCCTAGTAATATAAGAGGTAATTATAGGGGATAAGGCTAAGGCTAAGTATCTTATTTATAGTAGTATAGTTTTAATGTATATAAAAGCTACTATAGAGGGGTTTCCCCTATCTTTACCTAGCTTATAGTAATATTTTCCTTTATAATTTAGTAAGTAATCTAAGGTTATTTTAATTAGAGTATAATAGTAGCTAATAAGGCTAGGCCTTTTTTATAGTAACTTTATACTTTATTACCTATAACTTACTTATATCTTACTATACTTCCTACTTATTTTACTTTAATAAAAGGCTTAAATTATATATTAAGCGCTTTCTATATCTTTTACTAGGACCTATTAGTTATATTTACTAGGCTAGCCCTTCTATTTTACTAGGTATTTATTACCTTTATATATCTTCCTATAGTTCTTAACTTTCTTAACTTTAAACTTATTATCTTTATCTTTAAGGTTTAGTATTAGTATTTCCTTATCTATAGTGTTTTCCTAGTAATTCTATAGTTCTAATAAGCTAATATAGAATATATTATATAGCTAACTATATTTATTAGGTAGCGCTAGTTAGTATACTTATTTGCCTATAGCATTAAGTATTTAAAATAGCCTAATAAATCTAGGTATTAGCTTCTATTTTGCTTCTTTAAGCCTAATATTCTTTACTAATAGGAGTACTAAATCCCTTTTTTTAGGGTTAGTAGCTAGTGCTATTAATTATAGTACTTTACCTATATTTTAGTAGCCCTTACCTAGTTATATTCTATTTTCTCCTTAACTTTATATAATTTCTAGATATATATATAAGCTTCTAGCACCTCCCCTCCCTTAGTCTTACCCTTAAGAGCTAGGTAAAACTTAGGTAAATAGCCTATAAGAGTGTAGTTTAGGGAGTAGCCTATAGTTTTATTTATAGTATTATTATATATAAATTAAGCTATTAGGAGTAGCTTTAGCTATATTTATTAGTTTTACTTAATAAAGTATTAGAGGTAATACTTAAGTACCTAGTTTATTCTCTTTATTTACCTATTAGTTTAGGGGTAAAATACTATTAAAAGCCTTTACTTTATATATAATAAGTAGTATATATCTGACTAAAATTAGCTTATAAATACTAACCCTTTATTAGATATAATACCCTCTAGTGCTCTAAATTAAAGCTTAATTTCCTTATAAAATAACTTTACTAATTTAGCTATATTAATTATAGTAGTTATAAGGAGGAAGATAAAGTACTTAGTAAATTAGTCTATAATTACTAGGATTATATCTATCTCTTAGTTACTAAGCTATATAGGTAGTAGCCTTATAATAAAATCTATTAAGATTTTTACCTATAGTTACCTTAGTATTAGTAGTAATTTAAGGATTCTATATAGGCAATGCCTCCTAGCTACTACTTACTAGTATACCTTATAACTAGATATATAGTCTAAAATAGCTTTACTTATTACTAGCTACTAAAAGTAGTGCTTTAATAGCTTAAGAGTATGCTTAGTTCTAAAGTAACTTACTAGTAGATTATTATAGTATAGCTATAGAAGCTCCTATTATAAGATAGGCTCCTATAGAATAACTACCTAGGCTTTATATATTAGGAGGCCTCTTATGCTATATAACTATAGACTAGCTTTTCCCCTCCCTTTTACTTAGGAGTTAACCTTACCTCCTTACCTTTATAGATCTAGATCTTAGTCCTATACCTTCTATAGTAGTTATACTAATAGTTTATTTAGCCTAGATTAGTAAGGATCTAGTAATATAATAGCCCCCTAGATCTCTTATACTATACTAATATTTTAGATATACACTACTTTCTCCTTAAAATTACCCTTATCTAGCTAATCTTTTACTAGATCTATAGTAGCTAACTAGCCTTCTACCTAGGCTACTCTTACCTCTATAGGTTCTAAAACTAGCGCTATACTATAACTTCTTTAATATATTAGTATCTCTTTTTTTACTACTCTAGTAGCTACTATTTTCTTCTAAAGCTCTAGTAAAAGTGCCTTATTTAATATAGGTTTACCCTTATAATTAAACCTTCTTAATAGTATATCTATAGGGTTACTCTTTTCTAGTCTATACTTAATTATAAAATAAAAAGGGTAAAGAAATATATACTAATATACCTACCTCCTATTTAACTTTTACTACCTTATAAAGGTCTATAAGTTATAGTAATCTAAAAGGACCTTTACTAGTATCTGTATACCTTTAATATAGTATTACTAGTATTTAAATAACTTAACTATAGTAAGTAACTCTTAATTAGCTATATTATAGTTATATTTAGTATCTATAAACTTCCTTAACTAGAAGGCTACTAAATACTAATAGCCCTTATTATCTTACTAAGATAGGATTCTTACTATTATAAAGACTAAGGTATTTATCTTAATATACACTAGTTAACTTAGGTTATAATATTAGAGAAAAGGCACTTACTAAAAGGTATCTTTTAGCTAGCTAAATACTAGCTACTTCTTTACTCTAAATATAAATCTCCTAGTCTAAATACTATTTTAACTACCTTTTATTAATATATAAAGGGATACTATAATTCTAAAGTATCTATAAATAAACTATTAGTAAAAGTTATAGAATCTAAGGAAAGACTATATATTCTTAAAGTTTATAGGCTTCTTCTATTCCTAGATTATATTAATCCTATATATATCTATTAATATCCTATTAATAAAGAGAATAAACCCTAGGAATTCTACTAACTCTTAGTAAAAGAAGCACTTAAAGGGTTTTATATATAACTTTACTAATTTTATATACTTTAGAACTTCCTTAATATATATAGTGTATTTCTCCTATATTTTAGAGAAAATAAGGATATTATCTAGATATACTATATAAATAGTATTAACTAGCCTATAAAGCGCTTTATAAATATAGCTTTAGAAGGTAGCTAGGGTATTAGTTAACCTAAAGGGTATTATAAGGTATTTATAGTATCTATAATATATATAAAAGGCTATCTTTTATTTATTACTCTCTTTAATATAGATTTAGTAGTATATATCCTTAATATTAATTTTTAAAAAGAACTAGGCCCCTTAGTATTAGTTAAGAATCTCTAAAATTAGAGAGAGAGCGTAGTAATTCTTCTATATTACCTTATTAAGTCCTTAGTAATCTATATATAGCTAGAGTATTCTATCCTTCTTTAGTATAAATAGGATAGATATACCTATAAGGCTCTTAAAGGGTCTTATCTAGCCTTTCTTTAGGTTATTATTAATATATTCCTAGAGCTCTCTTAGTTTACTTTAGGAAAGAGAATAGATTAGTCTATATAGAGGTATAGCCCTAGGTATAAGGTTAATTATATAGTTTATTATTTTCCTTAATAGTAAGCTTCTTACCTTATCTAATATAAATATATCTTTAAACTTATATAGTTCCTTTAGGATATTCTTAACTATTCTATATACTTTTGCCTTCTCCTTATCTTTAAGGGGAATAAACTTATTTTCTATAACCCCTATAATAGCGTATATAATAGTCTTATTATATATTACCTTTATAAATTTATAGGGACTTAGTAGTAAGAAAGCTACTTTTCTTTTCTTAAACTACTATTCTTATAAATATAAGTAAAGGTATATATGCTCTTTTATAAGTATATATATCCTAATTAATATAAGGCTTCCCTTAACTCTTAGGTTCTTATTAATAGCTATATATAGTAGCTTAAGGTTCTTCTCTTTACCTTATAAGTCTCTAATTATAATAAGTACCTTATAGATACTATATTAGGGAACTATAAGGGCCCTTACTACCTTAAGAATAAGTACTATAGCCTTAGCCTTATTAAGCTTATATATTTATATAAACTAGGTACTAATAATATTAATCTTAGCATAGCTATTAAGATTTACTACTATTTTAATATCTTTATACCTATAAATAGTAACTAGTATATAGAATTAATACCCTATTAGCACCTAGGTATTTAAGGCAGAGGTAAGGGTATTTACTTTTACCTTAAGAAGTTTCCCTAGCTTTCTTACTAGTCTTTCTTTAGTTTATTATAATTATAGAAAAGGTATTCTATGCTACTATAGTTATAATACTACCTCTTATCCTAGGTTTTATTATTATTTAGGTAGGTAGCTAGGGTCTTTTCTTTATCTTTATCCTTCTAATCCTTATAAGGCCTATAGCCTTAGGGGGAATTATATCTTAAATATTAAGGAGCTTTATATAAGCCCTTATCTCCTAAGTTACTTAGCTTTTACTTATTCTTTAATATTACCTCCTAGAATTACTAGGTAAGTTATATAATCTCTTCTTAGGTTATTCTAGTAATAAATAAATATAAGTTAATATAGTCCTATAAGTTAGGGAGTAATTTTATAAAGAATATAAGAGCATAGGTTTTTTCTAGAGCTTTTTCTAGGTATTTCTCTAGTAAATCTAAGAAAATACTAAATTTAATAAGGCTCTAACCCTCTTATTACTTAGTATTCTCTAGCTACATAGCTATTTATATATTACAGTTTATAGCATCCTTAAGTAATATAAGTATCTAAGCCTAGAACTTATCCTAGTTATCTTTAGGGTAATCCTAGCTATTAGCTAGTTATTCCTTAATATATTAGTCCTATCTTACCTAGTAATTTATATATATATAGTTAAGTATAAAGAGAATCTTTTAGTTATTATATTAGTATTTCTTCTTTACCCCCTTAAAGGTATAGTTTAGGTTATTTAACTATATCTTATATTTCTATAGATTTATAAGGTATTAAAGATTAGTAATATTCTAGACTTTAACCTCTTAGCTACTAAGACTTAAGGATATACTAGCCTTTTAGCCCTTTTTTACCTATCCTTCTTCTTTATTAAGTTATAATAGGTTAATAAGTTCTTATTCCTATTCTTATAGTTTCTAGAGTTACTTAAGCTAGGTAATTTACCCTCTAACTATTACCTTTTCTTCTCTAGTAATAGAGAGTTTAGTCTTAGTTAAGGTCCTTATAAAATATAGTATACCCTTAGCTATAGTATTATTTTTATTTATCTAGTCCTAGTTACTATATAGTATTACTTTAGTAAATTATATAGTTCTTCTTCTTATATTACCCTTAGGTAGCTAGTAGGAGAAGCTTTAGAATTATAAAAATAAAAGATAGCTAGGTAAGAGGTATAAGGGTATTTATATATTAACTAAAGCTTACTAGGTCTAAGTGTGTTATATATATAAGTTACTAGCTTATAGCTAGCGGCTTGCTAGTGTCACGTAGACCTAGCCCTAGGGCGTAGTGCGGCCGTTTAGTGGTGCGCTAGTGTTATAAGTGGGCCTCACATATATCTTTTACTAGGACCTATTAGTTATATTTACTAGGCTAGCCTTTCTATTTTACTAGGTATTTATTACCTTTATATATTTTCCTATAGTCCTTAACTTCTTTAACTTTAAACTTATTATCTTTATCTTTAAGGTCTAGTATTGTTACGTGCTAGCTCTGCACAATATAGGGTCAAATCCGTTAGAGGGGCCAACGGATTTAACTAGTCGTAAGTTATACTAATTTCACTTATAAAAGCTACTATTAGGTATAATATATAATATTAGAAGTAAGTTAATTCTTCTAACTAGAGTGCTAAATCCGGCCCTATAAACATCCCTTATAACTAAGCTTATTCTACTATATAATAAGTGCTAGGCGCGCCTTAAAAGATAACTATCCTAGTTATAATTAACAAAGCTATAGCTAGATTTAACCTCCCTATCCTAAGTAACCTAAAAATATTCCCCTTTATTAAAATTAAATAAAAGAAAAACAGGTTTAGTATGCTTATTACTAAAATTATAATTACCTCTATTACAAAATTACTTAAAATTTATAATAGTTTTCTAGTAATATATATCCTCTAATAGTGTTAATTAAATTATTATATTAAATAATAAATTCCTATTCTTAGAGCTAATTACTCCTTTTACTATATTTTATAGTCCTTCCTTACTAGTTTTACCTATTTCCTTCCCTTACCTATTATATTCTATTCTCTAACTACCCTTTCTAATACTATTTTAATCCTTATCTAAATTCTTTATTTTAATCTAATAACCTAGTAAATTTATCTCCCTTTTCTATTCTTTTCTTTACTACCTTACTAGTTACTAGTAATACTATTTCTATTTATTTTATTACTATCTCTATCTATTTTCCTAATATTATTAGTAATATCCTAGTTAATTACTATAATATTAGTATTTTTAGTATTAGCTATTATAAAACCACTTAAGTCCCTCTTAGCTTTAATCCTAGCCTTTTAGTTAACTTTAGCCTCTTACTTAGTGTTTCTAGTATAGGGGTCTTAGTTTATTATTACTTATTAGTTAAGTTAGTCCTCCTATTTGCTATTTCTAGCATAACTATTTCTATCTATAGTTATATACTACCTAACCTTAGTATTTACTAGCCTAATTTACCTTACTATATGCTAGTTTCTCCTAGGTTTAGAGATACTAGAATTACCTTTATTAGAGTTAATTTTACCCTCTTTATATTCTCTCTAATCCCTTTTTACTCTAGTAATAGCTTATTAATAGTTACTATCTAAATATTAATTATTTCTTATATTTTTACTATTATAAATACTAATTCTACTATTTTCTTCTTATACTCCTTTTTATTAATTATATCTTATTTTAAAGTATTAAGTTATTTATTAAAATCCACTAATATTCTACCTAAATTAATCTATAGGATCCTCTCCTTCTAATCCTTTAATATTTATACTACCTATATAAACTTCTTTTTTATAGATTTTACTTCCTCTTTTATTAATTCTATTAGATTAGCTATCTTCTCTTCTATTTCTTAGGCACTTTTATATGCTTCTTTTACTACTCTTTCTACCTCTAAGAGTTCTATCTTAATTTTATTAGCTTATTTTTCTACTTAGTTAATTTAGTCTACTAGGTTATTAATTTTACTTTATTTATATTATTTATTTTATTATTTATTCTATTAAAATTTAACTAATTTTTACACTAGTACTCTCTCTATATTAATATAAAGCAAATTAGCTTGCCTAATACTAGCTAGTCCCCCTGTAATTATGCTATTTACTACGCTATATTTATTTATAAATTAGAGGGCTAATAGATTAGCTCTTAGTAGTAGGGATGCTATACTATTATATATAGCTATCTAATAACTATGCTTAACTATTACACTATTATAAAAGGCTATAGCTACTATTTTTACCTAATTTTTTACTTATCTTATTACTTTGTATTCTATTAGATTTGCTATAATGCGGTTTATAGGTTTCCCCGCTTACCTTATAGCCACTTATCTTATACTTAATATAGCTTTTTATTCCTTAAATATAGTAAAAATTTAGATAACTATATTTTACTATAATATAAAATATATATCCTTTAAATCTACCTCTAGACTATCTAATACTATTATAGCACTATTAAGTGTAAATTTATATATATAGGCCTATATTATATATTAAATATCCTACCTTTTAGCCTTATAACCTAATATAGTATATCTAAATCTACTAAAATTAATCCCCTTAATGCTTTTCCTTTTATATTTAGTATTAAATTCTTCTATTACCCTTTTATATACTACTACCCTAATCTTTAGTATTAGCTTTAAGGTATTTATTCTAGAACTAGGTTTTCTAAATCTAATAAATAATAGCTTAAAATTAAGCTTTATAATCTATTTATACACCTATAATAGCCTAATAAGGTATTTAGCTAGTATATTATTAACTTTATCCTTACCTTTACTTTTAAAACCTCTATCTTTAAATTTAGTTTCTATAAGTTTAGTCTCCTTATTACTCTTAGGTTTAAATTCTAGTTTAGGGGATTTATTACTTACTTAGGTAAGATTAAATCTTACTATACTATTATCTTCTTTATTTATTATATTACTACTTTTATTATTATCTTAATTCTTAGTCTTCTTTACACTACTATTCTCTTTACCTAGTGTATTACTAGATTTAT
>JFGX01000366.1:0-26801 GCA_000729855.1 Epichloe aotearoae | reverse complement strand
ATTCTTACTAAAATAAGTATAATATATAAAAGGATTATTAACTAGATAGTTAGTATTAACCTTACTAGTTATTATTAGCTATATAATCTTCTAATATTTACTAATAGTAATAGTTTTATTAGTTAAGTTATAGGTAACTATCTATCCCTAGCTAGATCTGCTAATTAGTATATTAGGAAAATACTTTAAATATAACTCTATATAATATACACTTATTTCCTAATTTTCCTACGCTATTTTCTAAGTAACTAGTATATATAACTATACTTTTAGTAGAATTATTACTATATAAGCAGTAATTACCTACTAATATAGAACCTTATTTATTAGTTAGAATATTTTTACTTATACTACTATACTATAGACTAACCTAAAAACCACCTTAGGGCGTATAAAATTAATTTTTACTCTATATTTATAAAGAAAATTTATTCTAAGTAATAGTTTAGGGCCTAGATTTAGTATTATATCTACTATAACTATAAAGTATCTAGTAATTTCTATTCTATATACTACTCCTAGGATATAAAAATTAAATATAGCGGTTTTAGTTATAAAAAAGAATAACTAGACTCTAGATATAGGCTTTAGTTCCTATATTCCTTATTTTATATTTAACCTATTTTACTATAACTACCCTTTATCTACTAGAATTAATAATATTCCTATATTAAGGTAAATCTAATAACTCTTACCTTTATTATTAAATTTAAGAGGGATTTTTAAATATATATTTACCCTTTTACTATTATACTTAATCTCTTAAGGTCTTACTATAGCCTTAATTACTTATCCTAGGGTAAGCTATTTTAACCTAGGTATATCTATCTTAGTAGTAGCCTTATCTATTTCTTTTTTAATATTATTAATAAAATAGGTTTTAATAAAGTTAGTCTCTTATACTCTATTCTCTAGAACCTCCCCTTCTTTAGTTATATAATAACTATATTTCTAAAGATAAGTTTTATACTATTATATATTAGAATTATTATTATATACTATAATATATATATACTCCTTCTCTTTATTAGATAGCTTTTTCTAATACTAGAATTACTATAGCTACTAATATTAACCTCTTATCTCTAGTAGTCCTAAGTCCTATAGATATTACCTATCTTACTAGTTCTAAATATTCTCTTATTAGCTTTAGTTAAAACCTAGTTATTCTCCTTAATTCTCTTAGGGCTTATTCTACTAGGGCCTCTAGTTTTATCCTTTAGTATATTAGTTTTATTAATATAGCCTTAGTTAGAAAAATCCTAAAGGTCTTTAAGTACTCTAATTATTCTATTAATAATATTAGTTCTCTAATAAAAACTATATATTTAATAGCCTATTCTAATTAGCTTATACTTTATTCTTATTATCCTCTAAATTACTACTAGATATTTTAGTATTAAAGTAGACCTTAAGCTTTTCTTTACCCTTTTTACCTTTAGGGTAGCTTTTACTATATAAATAGTTATATAGGTTATATCTTTTATTATCTACTATAGTAATATAGGCTAATCTTATATTATCTTTAGTTAGAACTAGGTATATCTAATATAATCCTAGATAAAGCTTAAGATATAGGTATACTAGGAGCTAATAATTAGTTATTTTACTATTTACCCTTATATACTAGAAAATCTTTAATATAAATTTATAGAAAAAGACCTTATTTAAGATATCCTCCTTTATATATTCTACTTTATTAAGCTACGCTATTATATCCTATACTTAAATACTAAATTACTTTTATATAGTAGCAAATACTATTAATATATTATTAAATATAGTAGTTTATTTACCTATATTAAGATATTATCTATACTCCTTAGAATAGCATCTAAATCTTTTTCTAAATAATATCTTACTAGCTAGGATTAGTATAATATAAGTGATCTTTAACTACCTAGATTTATAATTTAATATTATAGAAAATAATCTACTTCCTATTATATATAATAAGGTTATTACTAGCTTCTTCTAGTTTATTATAAGGCTTAAAGTATTTAATATCTATAATCTTCTATATTAAATCTATATTTTATTCTACTATCTCCGCTTACTAACTATACTAATCCTAATCTAGCGCTAGATCTATCCTTCCTTAGTAGCTAGGGTTAGTATACTATCCTTAGTCTAGGTAATATAGTACTTAATACTATACCTAGTAAGAATTTAGCTACTACTATATAAATCCTTACTAGTACTATAGTAGTATAGGTTATGCTACTTATCCTAGATAGGTATCTAAGTAGCTTTTATATTATCCCTAGTTACTTAGTGGATATGCTATCCCCTATATAGTATTTTACACTATTAGTATTAAATCTACTAAGGTACTAGTACCTTATAAGTTTCTAAGTTTAGTTACTAATCTAGATACTAGCTAGTCTATTCTAGTTACTACTTTATCTATTATAGCTTACTATATAGCCTATTACTATTCTAATACTCCCTATAATAACCTTATAGTATTATATTTAGTAGGCCTAGTTTAAAATTCCTTTAATTCTAGTATATTTCCTAAGGGTCCTAGTTATAGGTTCTCTAAATTTAACTCTATTAATTAGTTAGGGGGTTTAGTATATTAAGTAGTAGTATTATTTTTAGGGTAGTTTATAATCCCCTTTTCTTTATTATTTTTATCCTTCTTTATATCTTTCTTAGTCTTAATAGTTATAGTACTATTTATAGGACTAGTAATACTCTCTAATTACTACTCTCTAATCTAGTAAATTTATTAAGAAATCCTTTAGATTTAGCTTTACTAATATAAATTTTAACTTAATTCTAAGCAAGATATATAGCTTATAAATCTACTAGGTTCTAGTAAATAGGTAATTCTTAATCTCTTAGCTATTCCCTCCTTTTAAGAATTCTATTATTAAATTTATATCTTATAAGGTTATTTAAATCTTCTTATTTACTAGTTCTAATAAGTTTCTATTTTTAATATCTAAAATCTAGGTTTATACTATTAAAAGCCTAAAATTAATAGATAAAGTATAGTTTATTTTTAGTAACTAGGAAAGTAAATTTACATTATAAATAGTTAGTTTTAGATATATAGTTTCTATATCTAGGTTACTAGGGGTGCGTAATAAAAGAATCTCTAATTACTATTACTTATTATATGCTAGCTTTACATAATATAGGGTTAAATCTATTAGAGAGGCTAATGGATTTAATAGGTTATAAGTTATACTAATTTTACTATTAAAAGCTACTATTAGGTATAATATGTGATGTTAGAAGTAAGTTAATTCCTCTAACTAGAGTGCCAAATCTGGCCCTATAAACGTCACTTGTGACTGAGCTTATTCTGCCACGTAACACCCTTCTTTTCTTTATTTTCCTCTAAATTTTACACTATAAACCTAATTTGTTTTCTTTCCTAATTTTCCCTATTATTTATAAATAGTTTAGAAAGGGAGAAGGTATATCTATTACTAAATAAGAAGAGTTTTTAAAATTAATAGTATTTATATTAAGTAAAAGAGTCTTTACTACCTTAAAAAACTACTCTTTTCCTAAGAAAAAAGTAAGAGCTCTCTCTTAGGAAGACTAAGGATAATATCTAGAGGCAAAGCGCTATTTATAACTTACTATATAAGACTTATTCTAAATATAATTACTATATACGCTTTTACTAACCCTAGAAAGCAAGATATAGCTATAAAAAGGAAAGTATATATACTTATTAAAAAAGGTAATATACTATATATATAAGTTTAAGTAATTAGTATAGAAAATACTATTTAATTTACTAAACATTAAGACTAGTAAAGCCTAATAGCGCTTAGGAGATTATAAAAAAGCGTATAAAATATACCTATTAGAATAAGCTATCTTTATAAAAATAAGGATAGGATAATAATTATTATTTTTAATAGTAAGGGCTAAGGCACTATTTACTTTAGTGTAGCTTCTTATAAAATCCTTTAGTAATTTAGTTCTTTTTATAGCTATAATAAGGTAAGGAGGAGCTCCCTCTAGTATATCTTTAGAAGAATAAAGGGAAATCTTTATATATAGTAAGATATTACTATTACTAATATTAATTTTGCTTTAAACCTAGAAGGTAAAAAGGAATTTATACTATAAAAATAAAAGCTATTAGTGTTAATATAAATATAAGATTAAATAATCCTTAAAAACTTATATAGTCTTTACTAATAAAAGGGGGGAAAAATTTAGCATAGTTAGACTAGTCTATAATCTTTATTACTAAAAGCTTACCTTCTAGGACACTTACCCTTATAATAGTAGTAATATTAGGGAGTCTTTAATAGGTTATATTAAGAGATTTAGCTATAATTAACTAATTAGAATAATAAAGTAAGGGATAATAAAGTAAGGAATATAAAGAGGAGAAAAGAAAGAGGGTTAAAGGCCTTAAACCACAAGATACTACCTATAGTAAGCGTTACTAACTAATAGGTAAAATAGTTATTTATAACTAATTTATAATATTAAACTCTAAATTATAAGAACTACTTAATCCCTATAGCCTACTACCTTATAATAAATACTAGTAGCTAATAAAGAGAGAGGTAAAGATAACTAATAATAGCTACTAATAACTACTCTTAGAGTTAATAAGGGCTATAAAAGCGAAGTTAGGACTATAGGAACTATTTAATCTAACTTACTTCTTATACTAGTATATATTTTCCTAGCCCTTAAGACCCTTATCTTTACTATTCCTTACCTCTTTATTTTCCTCTAGCTATACTAGTTTAAAAATTAATAAGTAGTTACTATACCCTTTTCCTCTTATAATAATTATACTATTTATACCTAAACCTTTTAATCTTACCTAATAGAAATAAAGTAGTATAAGGAGTTTATTATAAATAAAAGTAATTACACTAAAGTTAATAGTAATACTATTACTTATTTCCCTTATAGTAAGTGTCTTACCTTATACTATATTTATATTTTAATATATAGGACTAAAGGCTTCTTTTTTAAAGAAGGGGAAGAAAATACTATTAAAATTAACCTAGCTAATCTCTATAGATAGTAACTACCTCTATTCTATCTATAAAGAGACTAGCTATAGCCTTTATTAAGATTTAAAATCCACTAGAATAGTAACGATTTTAATCTAGTAATACTAATTAGACTAGGATAAATAACTATATAATAGCGTAGTTATTTAATAGATATTTATAAGTTTCTAAGAAAAGCTTATAAAACACTAAGTAAAGACTAACTTAATTAGTTTAAGCTAACTATAATAGGGAAGATTATAAAGCGTAGCCTTAAAGTAATAGTAGTAATACTACCTTAAATATTTAAGATTAGCAAAATAGAAGACTTTAATATAAATATATTATAATAATTAATTAGTTTAAAAGCTAGAAAGCTCTATACTACTTATTAGCTTATTAATATTAAGTATAGCTTTAAGCATAACCCTATTAACCTTTACTTAGATATAAGTAATTAACACCTTATTATAGGATTTATATTCTTTACAAACTATTAGACTTCTTTTATATTTAATAGAAAGTAAAGGTATTTATACTACTTTAATAATATAAATAAAGGACAAATAGCTTAATTTACTAACTTTATATATAAATAGGGGTAAATTATATAGCTTATAAACTATCCCTATAACTTTAAAGTAATTATAGTCCTAGTAATAGAGTAGAAAGGAAACTAGGAATATAAATACATATACCTAGGGTTCCTTCTCTAGATAATTCGCTGCTAGGTTAGTTATTAAGCACTTAATCTACTCTTAGAAGACTAAGACATACTAAATAAGTATAGTATTAAATTCAAATAATTACATACTTTTAGTGGGGATACTATTATTAACTAGCGATTTAAGCTATACCTTAAGGACTAGATAATAACTAATAACATCCTAGACCTAAAATATAGCTATATTAAAGCGCTGTGAGAACAATGGGTAGCTAGGCAAGAGGTATAGGGGCACTTATATATTAACTAAAGCTTGCTAGGTCTAAGTGTATTATACGTGCGAGTCGCTAGCTTATAGCTAGTAGCTTACTAGTGTTACGTAGACCTAGCCCTAGGATATAGTGTGCCTATTAGGTAATATACTAGTGCACTAGTGTTATAAGTAAGCCTTATAATTACCCCCTTACTTTTAGCTAGGCTTTTAAATAGCTTTTACTAGCTAGTATATAACTATTTACTAACTAGTAGCTATATTAAAATAATAATAAATAATAGGTAGTGCCTAAGTATAAATTTATCTTTAGTTTCTTATTATATTATATGCTTTTTCCTTCTATAAATATAGTAAACTTTTCTTAAAATATTATTATACCTTTAGTTACTATAACTTTTCCCTTATTAATTACTATACCTTTATTATAAATACTAAGACTATTTACTTAAAGAAGTGTAATTATATATACTATTTACACACTAGGTATATAGACTTTAAGAAAAGCCCTTTATCTAAGCCTAAACTCTTATAGATTAACTACTATTTTCCCTATAAGATATTTACTATTATTAAGGGGAAACACTTAAAGCGCTATCTTTAGGTATAAAGTATAGTAATATATATAATATAGTAAGTACACTACTTTTCCTAAGTCTTTTAGTTCCTTATTACTAATGTTTCCTTAGGTAATACCTATAATAAAGAGTAATTTCCTTAATCTTTTAGCTATCCTAGATTAGGTCTAAGAACTTATAAATACTCTTAGTAATAAGGATAAGAATAATCCTAAGGACTATATATTTTTAGAAGTAACTTACTTCTATTTTACTAAGTATTACTTAAACCTAATTCTTAGGTTTAACTATACTAATATAGCGTACTATATTATATTTAGGTTAACTAGGGCTACTAAGGTCTACTAGGTCTGTCTTTTCCTTATATATTTACTAGTTTTTTACTTATATTTTAGGGCAGGCTACGTTAGTTTTATATAACTAATATATTATATCTTAGTAGTAACTTTTAGTTATAATATTCCTAGGTCCTATCCTAGGGATAGTAAGTATTTTATTCTATTTTACTACTTATTTACTAACCTTTTTATAGCTAAATTATTATAATCTTATTGCTACCTAAAAGGTAAAGATAACTTTATATTTATAGTCTTATAACCTAGGGTTTATACCCTAGGGCGTGGTAAAACACTGCTTTTTCCTAGTAATATAGGAGGTAATTATAGGGGATAAGAATAAGGCTAAGTATCTTATTTATAGTAGCGTGGTTTTAATATATATAAGGGCTACTATAAAGGGGTTTCCCCTATTCCTCCCTTCCTTATAAGGATATTTTCCTTTATAATTTAGTAAGTAGTTTAAGGTTATTTTAATTAGAGTATAATAGTAGCTAATAAGGCTAGGCCTTTTCTATAGTAACTTTATACCTTATTACCTATAACTTACTTATATCTTACTATACTTCTTACTTCTTTTACTTTAATAGAAGGTCTAAATTATATATTAAGTGCTTTCTATATCTTTTACTAGGACTTATTAGTTATATTTACTAGGCTAGCCCTTCTATTTTACTAGGTATTTATTACCTTTATATATCTTTTTATAGTCCTTAACTTCTTTAACTTTAAACTTATTATCTTTATCTTTAAGGTCTAGTATTAGCATTTCCTTATCTATAGTGTTTTCCTAGTAATTCTATAGCTCTAATAGGCTAATATAGAATATATTATATAACTAACTATATTTATTAGGTAGCGCTAGTTAGTATACTTATTTACCTATAGTATTAAGTATTTAAAATAGCCTAATAAATCTAGGGGTTAGCTTTTATTTTATCTCTTTAAGCCTAATATTCTTTACTAATAAAAGTACTAAATCCTCTCTTTTTAGGGTTAGTAACTAGTGCTATTAATTATAGTATTTTACCTATGTTTTAGTAGCCCTTACCTAGTTATATTCTATCTTCTCCCTAACTTTATATAATTTCTAGATATATATATAAGCTTCTAGCACCTCCCCCCCCTTAGTCTTACCCTTAAAAGCTAGGTAAAACTTAGGTAAATAGCCTATAAGGGTATAGTTTAGGGAGTAGCCTATAGTTCTATTTATAGTATTATTATATATAAATTAAGCTATTAGAAGTAGCTTTAGCTATATCTATTAGTTCTCCTTAATAAAGTAGTAAAGGTAGTGCTCTAGTACCTAGTTTATTCTCTTTATTTACCTATTAGTTTAGGGGTAAAATACTATTAAAAGCCTTTGCTTTATATATAATAGGTAGCATATATCTAACTAAAATTAGCTTATAAATACTAACCCTTTATTAGATATAATACCCTCTAGTGCTCTAAATTAGAGCTTAATTTCCTTATAAAATAATTCCACTAATTTAGCTATATTAATTATAGTAGCTATAGGGAGAAAAATAGAGTACTTAGTAAATTAGTCTATAATCACTAGGATTATATTAGTCTCTTAGTTACTAAGCTATATAGGTAGTAGCCCTATAATAAAATCTATTAAGATTTCTACCTATAGTTACCTTAGTATTAGTAGTAATTTAAGGGTCCTATATAGGTAATACCTCCTAGCTACTACCTACTAGCATACCCTATAACTAGATATATAGTCTAAAATAGCTTTACTTATTACTAGCTAGTAAAAGTAGCGCTTTAATAGCTTAAGAGTGTGCTTAATCCTAAAGTAACCTACTAGTAGATTATTATAGTGTAGCTATAGGAGCTTCTATTATAAAATAGGCTCCTATAAAATAACTACCTAGGCTTTATATATTAAGAGACCCCTTATACTATATAACTATAGACTAGCTTTTTCTCTCCCTTTTACTAGGGAGTTAACCTTACCTCCTTACCTTTATAGATCTAGATCTTAGTTCTATACCTTCTATAGTAGTTATACTAATAGTTTATTTAGCCTAAATTAGTAAGGATTTAGTAACTTAAGAGCCCCCTAGATCTCTTATACTATACTAATATCTTAGATATACATTACTTTCTCCTTAAAATTACCCTTATCTAGCTAACCTTTTACTAGATCTATAGTAGCTAACTAGCCTTTTACCTAAGCTACTCTTATCTCTATAGGTTTTAAGACTAGCACTATACTATAACTTCTTTAATATATTAGTATCTTTTTTTCTTTTACTTTAATAGCTACTATCTTTTTCTAAAGCTCTAGTAAAAATACCTTATTTAATATAGGTTTACTCTTATAATTAGACTTTCTTAATAGTATATCTATAGGGTTACTTTTCCTTAGTCTATATTTAATTATAAAATAAAAAGGGTAAAGAAATATACACTAATATACTTACCTTTTATTTAACTTTTACTACCTTATAAAGGTCTATAAGTTATAGTAGTCTAAAAGGACCTTTACTTATGTCTTTATACCTTTAATATAGTATTACTAGTGTTTAAATAACTTTACTATAGTAAGTAACTCTTAATTAGCTATACTATAGTTATATTTAGTGTTTATAAACTTCCTTAACTAAAAGGCTACTAAATACTAATAACCCTTATTATCCTACTAAGATAGGATTCTTACTATTATAAAGACTAAGGCATTTATCTTAATATATACTAGTTAACTTAGGTTATAATATTAGAGAAGAGGCGCTTACTAAAAGGTATCTTTTAGCTAGCTAAATACTAGCTACTTCTTTACTCTAAATATAAACCTCCTAGTCTAGATACTATTTTAACTACCTTTTATTAATATATAAAGGGGTATTACTATTCTAAAGTATTTATAAATAAACTATTAGTAAAAGTTATAGAATCTAAGGAAAAACTATATATCTTTAAAGCTTATAGGCTTTTTCTATTTCTAGATTATATTAACTTTATATATATCTATTAATATCCTATTAACTAATAGAATAAACCCTAGGAATTTCACTAACTCTTAGTAAAAGAAATACTTAGAAGGTTTTATATATAACTTTACTAATCTTATATACTCTAAAACCTCCTTAATATATATAGTGTGTTCTCCTATATTTTAGAGAAAATAAGGATATTATCTAGATATATTATATAAATAGTATTAACTAGCTTATTAAGCGCTTTATAAATATAGCTTTAGAAGGTAGCTAGGGTATTAGTTAACCTAAAGGGTATTATAAGGTATTTATAGTGTTTATAGTATATATAAAAGGCTATTTTTTATTTATTACCCTCTTTAATATAAATTTAGTAATATATATTCTTAATATTAATTTTTAAGAAAAAATAAGCCCCTTAGTATTAGTTAAGGATCTTTAAAATTAGGGGGAGAGTGTAGTAATTCTTTTATATTACCTTATTAAGTCCTTAGTAATTTATATATAGCTAGAGTGTCCTATCCTTCTTTAGTATAAATAGGATAAGCATGCCTATAGGGCTCTTAAAGGGTCTTATCTAGCCTTTCTTTAGGTTATTATTAATATATTCCTAAAGCTTTTCTAGTTTACTTTAGGAAAGAGAGTAAATTAGTTTATATAAGGGTATAGCCCTAGGTATAAGGTTGATTATATAGTTAGTTATTTTCCTTAATAGCAGGCCCCTTGCCTTATCTAATGTAAATATATCTTAGAACTTATATAGTTCCTTTAGGATATCCTTAATAGTTTTATATACTTTTACCTTTTCCTTATCTTTAAGAGGGATAAACTTATCTTCTATAACTCTTATAATAGTATATATAATAGTCTTATTTTATATTACCTTTATAAACTTATAGGGAGTTAGTAGTAAAAAGGCTACTTTTCTTTTCTTAAACTACTATTCTTATAAATATAAATAAAGGTATATATATTCTTCTATAAGTATATATATTCTAATTAATATAGGGCTTCCCTTAACTCTTAAGTTCTTATTAATAGCTATATATAGTAGCTTAAGGTTCTTCTTTTTATCTCTTAAGTCTTTAATTATAATAGGTACCTTATAAACACTATACTAGGGAACTATAAGGGCCCTTACTACCTTAAGGATAGGTGCTATAGCCTTAGCCTTACTAAGCTTATATATTTATATAAACTAGGCACTAATAATATTAATCTTAGCATAACTATTAAGATTAGCTACTATTTTAATATCTTTATACCTATAAATAGTAACTAGTATATAAAATTAATATCTTACTAGTACCTAAGTGTTTAAGGTAAAGGTAAGGGTATTTACTTTTACCTTAGGAAGTTTCCTTAGCCTTCTTGCTAGTCTTTCTTAGGCTTATTATAATTATAGGAAAGGTATTCTATATTACTATAGTTATAACACTATCTCTTATCCTAGGTTTTATTATTATTTAGGTAAGTAACTAGGGTCTTTTCTTTATCCTTATCCTTCCTTTCCTTATAGGGCTTATAGCCTTATAGAGAGTTATATCTAGGATATTAGGGGGCTTTATATAGGCCCTTATCTCTTAAATTATTTAGCTTTTACTAATTCTTTAATATTACCTCCTAGAATTACTAGGTAAGTTATATAACCTCTTCTTAGGCTATCCTAGTAATAGATATATATAGGTTAATATAGTCCTATAGGTTAGGGAGTAATTTTGCAAAGAATATAAGAGCGTGGGTCTTTTCTAGAGCTTTTTCTAGGTATTTCTCTAGTAAATCTAAGAAAATACTAAATTTACTAAGGCTCTAGCCCTCTTATTACTTTATATTCTCTAGCTATGTAGCTATTTATGCATTATGGTTTATAAAGTCCTTAAGTAATATAAGGGTCTAGGCCTAGAATTTATCCTAGTTATCTTTAGGGTAATCCTAGCTATTAGCTAGTTATTCTTTAATATATTAGTCTTATCTTACCTAATAGTTTATATATATATAGTTAAGTGTAAAGAGAATCTTTTAGTTATTATATTAGTACTTCTTCTTTACCCCCCTAAAGGCATAGTTTAGGTTATTTAACTATATCTTATACTTCTATAGATTTATAGGGTATTAAAGGTTAGTAATATTCTAGACTTTAACCTCTTAGCTACTAAGACTTAAGGATATACTAGCCTTTTAGCCCCTTTTTACCTATTTCTTTTCTTTATTAAGTTATAACAGGTTAATAAGTTCCTATTCCTATTCTTATAGTTTCTTAAGTTACTTAAGCTAGGTAATTTGCTTTCTAACTATTACCTTTTTTTCTTTAGTAATAGAGGGTTTAGTCTTAGTTAAGGTCCTTATAAAGTGTAGTATACCCTTACTTATAGTATTACCCTTATTTATTTAGTCCTAGTTAATATATAGTATTACTTTAGTAAATTATATAGTTTTCCCCCTTATATTACTCTTAGGTAGCTAGTAAGAGAAGCTTTAGAATTATAAGAATAATAGGTAGCTAGGCAAGAGGTATAGGGGCATTTATATATTAACTAAAGCTTACTAGGTCTAAGTGTATTATATATATAAGTTACTAGCTTATAGCTAGCAGCTTGCTAGTGTTACGTAGACCTAGCCCTAGGACGTGGTGCGCCTATTAGGTGGTGCACTAGTGCGCTAGTGTTATAAGTGGGCCTTACAAGCGCTTAAAAGAACTATAAGAGTTTTATAAGATATAGCTATAAATAAACTAGGAATAGGAGATTAGTTACTAAGGGAATTATTATACTAAAAGGATTTTAACCTCTAATATTTAATATAGAACATAATAAAGTGCTTAATACCTTGCTTTATAACTTAGATAGTTAGTAAAGGGCTTCCTATTAGTATAGTAGTTATGCCCTAGAAACTTTAGATTACTAATAAGAATTACCTAATTAAATAGTATACTAATATAGTATAAAATAATAAACTTTATATTTAGAACTTCTAGTAGTTTATAGCCTATATTTTTACTAGTAACCCTAAGATTTTTAATATTAGTATATAAGAAATACTATAGGATTAGGAAAAATAAATATAGTAAAACACTAAAGACAGATAACCTTTAGCTAATATAGAAGAGTAAAGATTAAATAGAAAAGGAAGTTTCTAGTTACTATAGGCATCCTTATTAGTATTATTATTAGTTACTAGGCATAAGCTAATGCTATTATCCCTAGTTATAAAACTTAAAGCGCTCTAATAAGGTAGGTAGGATTAAGTATATAACACTATAAAATAAGCTTTTTAACTATAGTAAGTAGTAATAAATAAGTTATTTTAAATAGATATTAAGGATTAGCTAAGATTACTATAAATTTATAGACTTATTAGGTAAGGGTGTTAAGGACTAGCCCCTAGGTAACTGCGGTAGGGCGTCGATATAATATTAAGAAGCTTAAGAAAGGAAGAAGAAAAGGACAGGAAGCTATCCCTAGCGGTACCCCTTATACCCCCTAGCTACCTTATATTAGCCCCCTTTTCGTACCCTAGCTACCCCTATTAGTCTCCCCCTTATATATAGTATAGCTTATGCTTAGGCAAAGCCTAAGCCCTTTATATATACCCTTACTTACCTATTAACTATAGGTCTCCCCCCTATTCCTCCTAATAGGTTTCCTACCTATTTTTTACCTAGCCTCTTTTTATTATTATAATAATATTAGCCCTACCCCTTACCTATTATTTAGTAGTATATATAATATATCCTAGCTAATCCCCCTTATTTTATAAGTCTATAATATGCGTTTTACCTAGCCCCTCTTTATTATTATAATAATATTAGCCCTACCCTTACTTATTATTTAGTAATATGTATAATATATTTACCCTACTAGCCTCTATTTATTATAATAATAACTAACCCTACCCCTACCTATCTATAACTTACCTAATATAGGTATAAATCCCCTATATAAATATCTTCTTATTTCCCTTATATAGCTTTACCTTCCCTTATATAATATATTCTTTAAATATTATAATCCTATTATACTTTCTTAATTTATTATATTAGTCTTATCCTACTACTAATTATTTACTTATTAGATATATCTTATAATTTACTTAATTCTTTTACTCCCTTACTTAGGCCTATAATACCTCTAGCTTATTCTATTAGTAAGTTCCTTATAAAAAAGGACTCTAATAATAAGTAATATACTACTCCTATATTAGTTTAGTGCTTATATAGGCTATATATTAAATAATCCCTTACTACTAGTATTTTAAACTATTACCCCTCTAAAAGTAAGAAGTCCTATTTTCCTTATTAGTAAAATTATATTACCTATATCTAGTTAACTAGGCTCCTTTTTACTAACCCCTAACTTTAATATACCCTTAAGAACCTTAAAGCTAAAATTACTATAAGTACTTATATCCTTATCCCTAGTATCCTAAAAACCTTAGATACTAAGAAGAAAATACCTATCCTATCCTAGAGATTTTACTACCTTATAAGCTAGTAAACTACTTTACTAAACTAGGCTTAATTTAATCTAGTACTAGTTTATTTAGCCCTTAGGCCTTTCTTATCTATAAACTTACTTACTATAAATATAACTAGCCTTAATATTACTGTTACGTGCTGGCTCTGCACGATATAGGGTCAAATCCGTCAGAGGGGCCGACGGATTTAACTAGTCGTAAGTTGTACTAATTTCACTTGTAAAAGCTACTATTAGGTATAATATATAATGTTAGAAGTTAGTTGATTCTTCTAACTAGAGTGCCGAATCCAGCCCTATAAACGTCCCTCGTAACTAAGCTCATTCTACTACGTAACAAGTGCTAGGCGCGCCTTAAAAGACAACTGTCCTAGTCGTAACTAACGGAGCTACGGCTAGATTCAACCTCCCTATCCTAAGCAACCTAAAAATATTCCCCTTTATTAAAATCAAATAAAAGAAAAACAGGTTTAGTGTGCCTATCACTAAAATTGTAATTACCTCTGTCGCAAAATCACTTAAAATTTATAATAGTTTTCTAGCCATATATATCCTCTAATAGTGTTAATTAAATTATTATATTAAATAATAAATTCCTATTCTTAGAGCTAATTGCTCCTTTTGCCGCGTTTTATAGTCCTTCCTTACTAGTTTTACCTATTTCCTTCCCTTACCTATTATATTCCATCCTCTAACTACCCTTTCTAATACTATTCTAATCCTTATCTAAATTCTTTATTTTAATCTAATAACCTAGCAAATTTATCTCCCTTTTCTATTCTTTTCTCCGCTACCTTACTAGTTACTAGTAATGCTATTTCTATCTATTCTATTACTATCTCTGTCTATTTTCCTAATATTATTAGTAATATCCTAGTTAATCGCTATAGTGTTAGCGTTTTTAGCTTTAGCTATTATAAAACCGCTTAAGTCCCTCTTAGCTTTAATCCTAGCCTTTTAGTTAACTTTAGCCTCTTACTTAGCGTTTCTAGTATAGGGGTCTTAGTCTGTTGTCGCTTATTGGTTAGATTAGTCCTCCTATTTGCTATTTCTAGCGTAACTATTTCTATCTATGGTCGCATACTACCTAACCTTAGCATTTACTAGCCTAATTTACCTTGCTATATGCTAGTTTCTCCTAAGTTTAGAGACGCTAGAATCGCCTTTATTAGAGTTAATTTTACCCTCTTTATATCCTCTCTAATCCCCTTCTACTCTAGCAATAGCTTATTAATAGTTACTATCTAAATATTAATTATTTCTTACATTTTCGCTATTATAGATACTAATTCCACTATCTTCTTCTTATGCTCCTTTTTATTAATTATATCTTATTTTAAAGTGTTAAGTTATTTATTAAAATCCACTAACATTCCGCCTAAATTAATCTATAGGATCCTCTCCTTCTAATCCTTTAATATCTACGCTACCTATATAAACTTCTTTTTTATAGATTCTACTTCCTCTTTTATTAATTCTATTAGGTTAGCTATCTTCTCTTCTATTTCTTAGGCACTTTTGTGCGCTTCTTTTGCTACTCTTTCTGCCTCTAAGAGTTCTATCTTAATTCTATTAGCTTATTTTTCTACTTAGTTAATTTAGTCTGCTAGGTTGTTAATTTTGCTTTATTTATGTTATTTATTTTGTTCTTTATTCTATTAAAATTTAACTAATTTTTACACTAGTGCTCTCTCTATATTAATACAAAGCAAATCAGCTCGCCTAATGCTAGCCAGTCCCCCTGCGATTATGCTATTTACTGCGCTATATTTATTTATAAATTAGAGGGCTAATAGATTAGCTCTTAGTAGTAGGGATACTATGCTATTATATATAGCTATCTAATAACCACGCTTAACTATCACACTATTGTAAAAGGCTATGGCTACTATTTTTACCTAATTTTTCGCTTGTCTTATCGCTCCGCATTCCGTTAGATTTACTGTAATGCGGTTCATAGGTTTCCCTGCCTACCTTACGGCTGCTTATCTTATACTTAATATAGCTTTCTATTCCTTAAATATAGCAAAAATTTAGATAACTATGTTTTACTATAACATAAAATACGCATCCTTTAAATCTACCTCTAGACTATCTAATACTATTATAGCACTGTTAAGCGCGAATTCATATGCGCAGGCCTATATTACATATTAAACATCCCACCTTTTAGCCTTATAACCTAATATAGTGTGTCTAAATCTACTAAAATTAATCCCCTTAATGCTTTTCCCTTTATATTCTATATTAAATTCTTCTATTACCCTTTTACATACCACTGCCCTAATCTTTAGCATCAGCTTTAAGGCGTCTGTTCTAGAACTAGGTTTTCTAAATCTAATAAATAATAGCTTAAAATCAAGCTCTGCAATCCATTTATGCACCTATAATAGCCTATATAAGGTATTTAGCTAGTATATTATTAACTTTATCCTTACCTTTACTTTTAAAACCTCTATCTTTAAATTTAGTTTCCGCGAGTTTAGTCTCCTTATTACTCTTAGGTTTAAATTCCAGTTTAGGGGATTTACTGCTTACTTAGGTAAGATTAAATCTTACTACACTATTATCTTCTTTATTTATTACGTTGCCACTTTTATTATTATCTTAATTCTTAGTCTCCTCTACACCACTGTTCTCTTTACCTAGTGTGTTACTAGATTTATTGTTTCCTTAGACTACTTCCCTTTCTTATAGCTACTTTTATCTTTTAGCCCTTTTAATGTTTTTCTATATTAATTATTACATTACTTAGTCATGTTTCTAGCTTTCTACTTCTAGATTCTATAATTCTTCTAGTTTATTATTAATATTATTACCTTTACTACCTTTACCTTTACCGCTATCTCTTTTAGCTTCTACCTTAGTTTTAACTATTTTCTTAATAACTATAGTAGCTATATTAATATCTTTACTGCCCTCTGTAGCCTACTATAATAGCGTGTCTAATTTGTCTTATACTATTATTAATTCTCCTTTATACTATTCTTATTATAGATATGTAACCCGCTATATTAGATTTATATATCTTAGTAATAGATCTCGCTCTAATGCTAGGTATAAATAGCATTTAGAAAGCTTCTAGCCTTTAAGATAGCTTACTATACCTAATTTAATTAAAAGGTTATTACCCTGCTCCCTGTATTTAGCTCTCTCCTTGTTAGTACTAGCTTATTACTATGCTAAATTAGTAAAAGTAATACTCCCTATTAATTAATTTTATTATATTAAGGCTAGCACCTAAATACATAGATACGCTACTAGTATTCGCTTATAAATTATTTAGTTACTTATATCTAACTTATTATTAAATATAATAAGGTCTAGTCTTACGCTTAGGTAATAATATAGATTAGTATAAAATAAGTAAGCTATGTATTTAACTTCTAGAGCAAGGTTATTAAATTTCGCGCGGTACTTCTTATAATTATTACACTTCCTTATCTCTTATAGGTGACGCCGCTCTGTGTTATATAGCTAGCAAAACACTTTATTACTTTTGTTATTAGATTTAACTATCCTAGCTATAGAGCGAAATATGAGGTCTAAATAAAATTATATGCGTAGGTGCTGAATTTAACTACGCTAGGTTTATTAGTGTATTAGGGGGGGTTATAAGGTGTAAGTAAGGTAGGTCACCCTTAGTAGGCGCGATAAATAATATATATAAGAGGGTCTGACGGTTTTGTACTAACCTAATAAATTCACCTTCTTATTATCACGCCTCTGCTCTTACTATTATTATTCTATAGGGGGTTTAAGGCCTTTCTTTGCATACTCCTTTGCCTAATTAATTAGATTCTTCTTAAGGTAATCTTCTACTATCTTAGACATGTTTGTTCTTATTTTGTTCTCTACTATCTATTAGTTATCTTTAGTAGTATAGCCCTTCTATCTAATAAGAAATTCCACTCTTGTAGTTTTAGTTCGCTTAAGGATCTTAATATAATAATTATAGATTCTTTTAATTTCCTAATAGTCCGCTTCCTCCGAATTATTAAACATAATTAGCGGTAGGGCTGGTTCTTCCCTTTTAAACGGGTCTTTCCCTTACACTAGCTTCTATATCTATGCTAATAATACTACTAGATAGACTTATGAATTCAGGGGAAAATCTAACTAATATACTAGAGGGTTTACTTTTTCTAATACTTTATATAGCCCTGCCTTCTATAGTAACTATTTCTTCTTAGGTTTACTAGGTAATTCATACCCCTTATGTAGTTATAGATACACTATATCTCCTTTATTAATATTAACTAGTTTATAATAGTTATTATACTAAATTTTAGTAAGCGTAGCCGCTATTATGATTGCTAGTTAGGCCTCGTGCTAGTATAACTTCTATAACACCGCAATATTATTTACGCTAGCTCCGGTATTAGTTATATTATTTAGGGAAAGTAGATTAATAACACTTAATAGGCGGAAACTATATAATAGTTTATTAGGAGCCTACCCTATGCCTACCGCTATGGTATTATTTAGCTAATGTTATAGCGCTAGTAATAGCAATATCTACGTTATATCTAGGTTGGTTACCGTGTGGTATTGTATTGCGATTATTACTATCTGGTTTTTCCTTTCCACTATTCTATCTATCTAAGGGTAGTACGCTATGCCTATAAGGAGTTTAACTCCTATACGCCTAAATATTTCTTTCTATATATTAGATATAAATCTTAGGTCTCTATTACTAATAATTTATCTTAGTAATCCCTAGTCTACAATATATAGAGCGTAAAGGAGCAATTCCGCCTAGATTTCCACCGGATATATAGTGTGTCCTAGTATTAGAAGTGTCCTTTTACTAAATAAGTAATTCACTAGGCATAATAAATTATAGGTAGCGTATCCTTCTATCTGCTATATTATATTCGCCGCTAGCACTTCCGGCATATCCGTAACGAAATTAAGTGAAATTATATAAAAAGGCGTTAGCTTTAGCTATAATAGTTGCAGCTCCCCTAGTGGTTTTAAGCGATTAATTGCGTTTTCTTAACACGCTACGTAATAGGCTATATAATCGCGAATTTGTTAGCTTATACGTGGGAAACAAACCAATTATAGCTCTACTGCTATCCTAGTAATTCTAAAATGATGTTAGTCGTTATGTACTAGCTATAGGATAGATTTAACCTCTATTGTTAGAATGTAGAGTTAGAAAAATCCATCTCTGCTATAGTAGTATAATAGACTATCCTTACGCAAATCCTATCTAAATAAAGGGATCTTTAGTCTAACTCTAACGTTTCTTACTACTTGCTTTTCTTAGTAGGCTTTTATAGCTATAATAATTTAACTGAATTTCTAATCAGACTAATATCCTAAGATAATTTTAGCCTTAAGGTTATTGTCTATGATCACCTTTATGATATATTCCTTATTCGCGAAATAAGCGCTTACATCTAACTCATTATATTAGCTCTTCTACGCCGCCTCCCTATAGGTAACTTCTACTGGCAATCTAGAGAGTGTATCTAGCATAATATTTAATATTCCGGGTATATATATTACCTTTAAATTAAATTATAATAAATAATTTGCGACTTTTACTAGTTTTAGGTTAGCCTTATCTAGATCTATTGTTAATAATAAGGTATGCTTAATAATACCCTTAGCCAGGGAATAGTTAGTTAAAATATTAACCACTACGTTATTAGATTAAACTATTTTTCGGAGCTTCCTAACGCTCTACGTAATTATAGCCACTTCCGCTTTAGTTAAACTATATTGCTTCTTAATGCTTAATGTTGCTCTTAAAAGGAATAGGATTAGCTATATTTAGTTATTCTTAATATCCCTTCTAGGAACGCTTTAACTATCCTATTCTTCTTATAATTAGAAAGCGTATAAACTAAATCCTTTCTTATAAGCGTTAATTTTAAGAAACAGAGGTTTTTTTAGATTATAATACTATAAAGTTTATTTCTTGCTTAGGAACGCCTTAATATCTTTAAAAGCCTTTTCCTTATCTTTTATAGGCAAAAATATCTTTTACTATACCTTCTTTTTTTATACTAGTTTTAAGATACTAGTAATTTTCTTATCTTTCTCGCGGAACTCTCTTAATAACGCTGTTTTCTGTTCCTATAATATTTAGATCTGTGTGTTAAACCATAGGATTCTATTATAAAGGAAACCAGCTATTCTAATAAAAGTTTTAAGACTTACTAAATTGCTTAGAAAAACCATCTTTTAAAAGGCTTTAAGTCTATTATTAGTGTTAATAATTCCGTTACTATTAATAATAAAACCTAATAATTAAATAGCGGGGTAACCAATAAAAGACTTCTTTACCGCGATTATTATCCTATTTTCTTCGAGGATTTTAAGCATAATACTAAGGTGTTCTAAATACTCCTTAATATTATCTAAAAACATAATTATATTATTAATATAGACTTAAATAAAATGCTTATACTTCCAGAAAAGTTAGTCTATAAACCTTTAGGCAAAAGTAGGGGAGTTTTTAAAACCTATTAATACCACATTTAACGCCTTAAGACCTTAATTTAAAATAACCACTATACGGGCTTAATAGTCCTTCCTAACTAGTAACTAGTAGAAGAATCCTGTTCTATTAAAGAGAGAGAAAACCTTCTTACTATAGGTGTTATCTATAATGTCGCTTTGGTCTAGTAGAGGGTATATATCTAGCATTACCACATTATTAAGCAGTCTTATATTAATTATAACTCTTCCTTTCCTTTCCTAGCCGGTTTCTTACCACACTATAAACGCTAGGTACACTATAGCCGCTAGCTTATCTAAATATAATATCTTCCCTTTTATGTGGAGTTTGTTATGCACTTTGTTAAGTTTATTTGCATCCTGCCCCCCTAATCTATAAGGCCTAATTAGCCTTATTTAATATTGCTATCCTTTAATAAGATTAATCCTTATTTTCTAGTCCTTAGGCATAGGAATAATGCCTCTATTGCGATAAATATTATATTTATTAGTTAGCTAGATAAATTTATTTGCAGCCTTATAATTAATATTAGCAACTTATACTCCGAATTTATTAGTTATATATAGAATATCTTCTAGGCATAAGATCCTATATAATAGTACTCCTATGTTAACCCTCTTTAGACCAAAACTATCTCCTTCCTTATTAGATTTGTTATTAGCCCTATTTTTACCTTCTGCTTTCTCTATAATATCCTTACTAAAATAAGTATAATATACGAAAGGATTATTAACTAGATAGTTAGCATTAACCTTACTAGTTACTATTAGCTATGTAACCTTCTAATGTTTACTAATAGTAATGGTTTTGTTAGTTAAGTTATAGGTAACTATCTATCCCTAGCTAGATCTACTAATTAGTGCATTAGGAAAATACTTTAAATATAACTCCGTATAATACACACTTATTTCCTAATTTTCCTACGCTATTTTCTAAGTAACTAGTACGTGTGACTATGCTTTTAGTGGAATTATTACTATATAGGCAGTAATCACCTGCTAATATAGAACCTTGTTTATTAGTTAGAATATTTCTACTTATACTGCTATACTATAGACTAACCTAAAAACCACCTTAGGGCGCATAAAATCGATTTTTGCTCTGTATTTATAAAGAAAATTTGTTCTAAGTAATAGTTTAGGGCCTAGATTTAGCATTATATCCGCTATAACTATAAAGTGTCTAGCGATTTCCGTTCCACACGCTACTCCTGGGATATAAAAATTAAATATAGCGGTTTTAGTTATAAAAAAGGATAACTAGACTCTAGATATAGGCTTTAGTTCCTATGTTCCCTATTTTATATTTAACCTATTCTACTGTAACCACCCTTTATCTGCTAGAATTAATAATATTCCTATATTAAGGCAAATCTAATAACTCTTGCCCTTATTATTAAATTTAAGAGGGATTTTTAAATATATATTCGCCCTTTTACTATTATACTTAACCTCTTAAGGTCTTGCTATAGCCTTAATTACTTGTCCTAGGGCAAGCTGTTTTAACCTAGGTATATCTATCTTAGTGGTAGCCTTATCTATTTCTTTTTTAATATTATTAATAAAATAGGTTTTAATAAAGTTAGTTTCTTATACTCTATCCTCTAGAACCTCCTCTTCTTTGGTTATATAATAACCGTATTCCTAAAGATAAGTTTTGTGCTATTATATATTAGAATTATTATTATACACTATAATATGTGCGTACTCCTTCTCTTTATTAGATAGCTTTTCCTAATGCTAGAATTACCGCGGCTGCTAATATTAACCTCTTATCTCCGGTGGTCCTAAGTCCTATAGATATTACCTATTCTGCTAGTTCTAAATATTCTCTTATTAGCTTTAGTTAAAACCTGGTTATTCTCCTTAATTCTCTTAGGGCTTATTCCACTAGGGCCTCTGGTTTTGTCCTTTAGTATATTAGTTTTGCTAATATAGCCTTAGTTAGAAAAATCCTAAAGGTCTTTAAGTACTCTAATTATCCTATTAGTAATATTAGTTCTTTAATAGGAACTATACGTTTAATAGCCTATTCTAATTAGCTTATGCTTTATCCTTATTATCCTTTGAATTACTACTGGATATTTTAGTATTAAAATAGACCTTAAGCTTTCCTTTACCCTTTTTGCCTTTAGGGTGGCTTTTACTACATAAATAGTTATATAGGTTATGTCTTTTATTATCTACTATAGTAACATAGGCTAATCTTATATTATCTTTGGTTAGAACCGGGCATATCTAATGTAATCCTGGATAAAGCTTAAGATATAGGCGCACTAGGAGCTAATAATTAGTTATTTTGCTATTTGCCCTTATATACTAGAAAATCTTTAATGTGAATTCACGGAAAGAGACCTTATTTAAGACATCCTCCTTTATGTATTCTGCTTTATTAAGCTACGCTATTACGTCCTACACTTAAATACTGAATTCCTTTTACATAGCGGCGAACACTGTTAATATGTTATTAAATATAGCAGTTTGTTCGCCTATATTAAGATGTTATCTATACTATACTATTATATCTCCTTAGAATAGTGTCTAAATCTTTTTCTAAATAATATCTTACTAGCTAGGATTAGCATAATATAGGTGATCTTTAACTGCCTAGATCTATAATTTAATATTATAGAAAATAGTCTGCTTCCTATTATATATAATAAGGTTATTGCTAGCTTCTTCTGGTTTATTATAAGGCTTAAAGTGTCTAATATCCGTAATCTTCTATATTAAATCCGCATTTTGTTCTGCTGTCTCCGCTCGCTAACCATACTAATCCTAATCTAGCGCTAGATCTATCCTTCCTTAGTAGCTAGGGTTAGTATACTATCCTTAGTCTAGGTAATATAGTGCTTAATGCTACACCTAGTAAGGATTTAGCTGCTACTATATAAATCCTTACTAGTACTATAGTGGTGTAGGTTATGCTGCTTATCCTAGGTAGGTATCTAAGTGGCTCTTATATTGTCCCTGGTTACTTAGTGGATATGTTATCCCCTATGTGGTGTTTTACGCTATTAGTGTTAAACCTACTAAGGTACTAGTACCTTACAAGTTTCTAAGTTTAGTTACTAATCTAGATGCTAGCTAGTCTATTCTGGTTACTACTTTGTCTATTATAGCTTGCTACATAGCCTGTTACTATTCTAATACTCCCTATAATAACCTTATAGTGTTGTGTTTAGTAGGCCTAGTTTAAAATTCCTCTAATTCTAGTATGTTTCCTAAGGGTCCTGGTTATAGGTCTTCTAAATTTAACTTTATTAATTAGTTAGGGGGTTTAGTATATTAAGTAGTGGTGTTGTTTTTAGGGTAGTTTATAATCCCCTTTCCTTTATTATTTTTATCCTTCTCTATATCTTTCTTAGTCTTAGTGGTTATAGTACTATTTATAAGACTAGTAATACCCTCTGCTCGCTACTCTAAGGCCTTGCTGCCCTCTAATCTAGTAGATTTATTAAGAAATCCTTTAGATTTAGCTTTGCTAATGTAGATTTTAACTTAATTCTAAGCAAGACACATAGCTTGCGAATCTACTAGGTTTTAGTAAATAGGTAGTTCTTAATCTCTTAGCTATTCCCTCTTCTTAAGAATTCTATTATTAAATTCATATCTTATAAGGTTGTTTAAGTCTTCTTATTTGCTAGTTCTAATAAGTTTCTATTTCTAATGTCTAAAATCTAGGTTTATGCTATTAAATATCTAAAATTAATAAATAAGGTGTAGTTTATTTTTAGTAACTAGAAAAGCAAATTTACGTTATAAATAGTTAGTTTTAGATATAGGGTTTCTATATCTAGGTTACTAGAGGTGCGCAACAAAAGAATCTCTAATTGCTACCACTTATTACGTGCTAGCTCTGCACAATGTAGGGTTAAATCCGTTAGAGGGGCTAACGGATTTAACTGGTTGTAAGTTATACTAATTTCACTTATAAAAGCTACTATTAGGTATGATATATGATATCAGAAGTTAGTTAATTCTTCTAACTGGACCGCCGAATCCGGCCCTATAAACGTCCCTCGTGACTGAGCTCATTCTGCCACGTAACAATTACTTTATATATTAGTGCTAGTCCCTTAGCTAGCTATAGTATAGGGAATTCTATATAGTAAGTTATTAGTATTTTATTCTAGTAAAATTAGTAAGTAATTAGTAGCTTAACTACTATATATAAGGAATTCTATAGGTAATTTATAGCTTTTCTCTATATACTTTTTTCTTACTACTATAGTAATAATTAGTATTATTTTTAATATATTAAAGTAAGTAATAACTTACTTTTTTATTATTATTAATAGTATTTCTAACTTACTTTTAAAGTAAGTCTTACCTATAAATATATCTCTTACTTCTCTAAAGCTAGCTAGCCCTTAGCTAGGACTAGTAGTTCCTTTCCTTATAGCTCTCTAAGTATATCTCTAGCTAATACCCCTTTTATATATACTTATTTTATACCTCTTAATTATACTATTTAGAACCTAAGTAGTACTTAAGGTAAATAGCTTTAACTACTATATATATTTATCTATATACCTCCTATATATAGGTTAGTGTAAACTAGCCCTTAAGTAAAGGAAAAGCCTATTAACCTAAGTTTCTCTAGGGAGCTAAGTAATATTTATAATATAGTAAATATTAATAATACCTAAGTAATAGTAAGTAGTAGTATATTTATACCTTAAGTACTAGTAAAAGTCTTTATAAGTAAATAAGTTTTCTAAAATTAATTTAGTCTATTATTAACTTATATATTACCCTATTTTACCTTAAATTTATTAAGGGCTTTTATTTTATCTATACTCTCTAATAGTTCCTATATTAGTTATAAGTACCTTACTTACTTAACTAAGATATTCTATCTTCTACCTTATCCTAGTATATTCTAAGCTACTAAAATCTATTTTATCTAATATTCCTTAATAAGTTTATTATTATTCTTTACTAAAACTTATTCTAGATCTAGGTATAAGTTTTATAGTTTTTAGCTTAAAAGTAAATTCTTTATTACCCTTTTAATAAGGTTAATATAAAAAACTAGATAAATACCCTTTAGTATATTTAACTAGACTATAAGTAAAAATAGTATTTCTATAACTATATACTTAGTAGCTACCTAGTTAAGTTTCCTTAAAGAATAGTTTATCTTAATATTTTTAAGTAATAACTATACTTTATTTCTAATCTAAAAATATTTTACTAGGTATCTTAATACTAATATAGTATTTTATTCCTATTACTATATATAAGCTATTATAGCCTAAGCTAAAAGGGTACTCTCTTAGAGGTAACTTAGAAATTAAATAGCTTTACTCTTTAGTATAGTTATAGAGATAAAATAGTTAGGCTAGGACTAAATAAGCTTTAGGTTATAACTATAAAGTAATCTATTTAGGCTTACCTTAGTAACTAAAGAGATTCTATTATTTATTATAAGTTAGTAAGTAATAAGGTATTTAGGCTAGTTATACTATAAGAAGGAGATTATTATATATAAAATTACTTATACTTATTAGTTTACTTATTTTATATTACTATTAGTCTAGGGGTAATATAATATAGAAAGTAACTAGTTAATCCTTACTAAGGAGTATAATATTATCTAGAACTTCCTTAACTAGTTTAATTCTTAATCTATAATAATAAACTAAGGAAACCCTTTAAATCTTTACTAAACTATCTTAAATTATTTTATATACTCCTTAGCCTTAATAAAGATTATAGCCTCTAACTATATAAACTTAAAGAGTTTATTTATAATTACTATTAAGTACTATAGCCTATTTAAAGATAATATTAGTAGGTTTATTATAAAGTTAATAAAGATTTATAACTAAAACTAGTTAGGAATTAGTAAGGGCTTTAGTAAGCTCTAGCGCTATTAATAGCTCTTATAACTACTAATATAGTAGGTAATTATAAATAAACCTAGTAATATTCTATAATATCCTATTCTAATAAAACTATTACTATAATATCTAGAATATAGTATTATAGCCTAGGTATTTTATTACTAGTAAGTTATAACTAGAGGCTTTCTACTACACCTACCACCTATATCCTTATAG